>CAIGRL010299488.1:0-14821 GCA_903798325.1 Fraxinus xanthoxyloides
CGAACCTCGATTTGAGAACACCACAAAGGGTGCCTAATCCTTTGATAAATTCTAAGGGTTGAACGCTACAAATATAACTATATTTGATAAGTTTAGTAGTTACTTCAAGAACCATTAGAGAGAAATTCTCAATTTCAATATTCTCGACAAAAATGTTCCCCTTACAATGAAAGAAAATAATATATTTATACTAAAATCCTAAAATTGTAGTAAAAGCATAATTAAGAGTCAAGAAATACGAAAACTCTCCAAGACTGAGACATCCTAATCAAAATAAAATTATTCGAGAAAAGGAAATTTTTAGGGGCCTATCCTAGATCATATCAACATGCCAGTGGGTTACCACCCAAGAAATTGAATATCAAATTGACTTCATACTTGGAGCTTCATTCCAAATAGACCACTTTATAGAAGTAATCCCGATGAGACAAATGAACTTCAAATGCAAGTGGAAGAATTGATTAGCAAGAAGTATGTGTAGGAAAGTATGAGTCCATGTGTTGTGTCAGCTCTACTTGTGCCGAAGAAAGATGTAACTTAGAGGATGTGTGTAGACTGTCGGGCAATCAAAGATATAACGGTAAAGTATCGTCATCCTATACTTTGGTTAGATGATTTGCATAGATTATGCATGTTTAGGAAAATAAATCTAAAAAGTAGATATTATCAAATTAGGATGAGAGAGGGATATGAGTGGAAAAGTGCATTTAAAATTAAACATGGTTTATATGAGTGGTTAGTCATATCATTTGAACTTACTAACGTGCCTAGCACTTTTATGAGATTAATAAATCATATCTTGCATGCATTTATAGATAAATTCGTAATAGTTTATTTCAATGATATCTTGGTATATAGTAAAAACTTAGATGAGTATATAAGACATTTAAAATATGTGTTTATGGTCTTAAAACAAGAACTTTATGCTAACTATAAAAAGTGTACATTTTCGCCTTAAAAAAGTTATTTTCCTTGGTTATGTTGTTGGTTCCGAAGGAATTGAAGTGGATGAGAATAAAATCAAAGCAATCAAGGAGTGGCAACCACCGAAAAGCATAACTGAGGTAAGAAATTTTCATGGTTTGACTAGCTTCTATATGCATTTTGTTAGAGACTTTAGCACAATTGTCACACCACTCACAGAGATTATAAAAAAAGTTGGAGGATTTTGTTAGGACATTGAACAAGAATGTGCTTTTTAATACTAATAAGGATAGATTGTGTACCACACCAATTTTATCACTATCCAACTTTAACAATGCTTTTGAGATTGAACGTGATACCCTAATAATAAGTATAAGAGATGTTTTGATGCGAAAATGAAGGCCAATAGCTTACTTTAGTGAAAATATAAGTACAGCAACTATCAACTATCCTACATATGATAAGGAGTTATATGCACTTGTTCGAAATTTTGGAGACATGACACACTATCTATAGCCAAAGGAGTTCATGATTCACACCGACCATAAGTCCTTGAAATATTCAAGGTAAAATAAACAAGTGGCGTGCAAGGTGGATGGAGTTCATCGAGACCTTTTCATATAAAATTCGGTACAAATAAGGTAAAGAAGATGTGGTAGCGGATGCATTGTCAAGGAGTTATGTACTTCCTACTTCTTTAGGTGCCAAATTTTGAATATGTTAAGGACATGTATGCTAATGACTCGGACTTTTCTATTATATATAAATCATGTAACAAAGGTGCTATAAATAGATTCTTTTAAGCATGATAAATATTTATTTCAAGAGAATAAGTTATATATAGTTCGGTGTATAATGAGAGAGTTGTTAGTACGTGAAGCACATAGCGGAGGTTTAATAGGTCACTTTCGGATTAAGAAAACCTTGGATATGTTATACACTTTTATTCGCCTAAGATAAAAGTTGATGTCGATTGAGTTTTTAGTAGATACATCACTTGTAAAAATGCTAAATCTAAAGTTTTACTACAAGATTTGTACACCATTATCCATTTCTAGTGAGTCTTAAGTTGACGTGTTTATGGATTTTCAGTTAGGTTTACCTAAGAAAAAAATAGGTTTCATATTTGTGATGGTATATAGATTTAGTAAGATAACACATTTCATTCCATAAAATTGATGATGCTACTAATATTACATATTTATTCTTTAAGCAAGTAGTGGGCTTACACGGGGTATCTAAAAGTATGCATAAGATAAAGATGTTAAGTTCCTTAATCATTTTTGGAAGGTTTTGTAGAGTAAGTTAGGAACTAAGCTATTATTTTCTACTACTTGTCATCCACAAGCGGATGGACAAACTGGGGTTGTTAATAGGAATATGATATAACTATTGTGTATTATAGTCAATAAGAACTTAAAGAGTTGTGAGGATTATTTTCCATGCATAGGATTTGCATATAATAGGGCTACGCATTCTACTACTTCTTATAGTCTATTTGGAATTATATATGGTTTTAATACACTAACACCTATGAATTTAATTCATTTACCCATTGATGAAATACGTAGCTTAGATGGAAAGAAGAAGACCAAGTTGGAAAGATTACTCCATGAGAAAGTAAAGTGTCAAATTGAGAATAAAAAAGAGCATTATGCTTCTCAAACAAATAAATGGTGGAAGCGCGTTACATTTGAACCAAGAGATTGGGTTTAGGAACATATGAGAAATGAACGCTTTCCGACTCAAAGGAAATCAAAGTTGAAACCAAGGGAAGATGGACCATCCTAATTGCTTGAAAAGATTAATGACAATGCCTACAAGTTGGATCTTCTGAGTGAGTATAATGTTTTTGCAACTTTTAATATTTCTGATCTTTCTCTTTTTTTATGCAGGTGGAGATTCGAGAAGGAATCATTTTAAAGAGAGGGAATGATGAGAAAAATGGTACGAGGGCTAGTAATGATAAGGAACCATTGATTATAGAGGAAAGACTAATGACTAGATTACGAGTAAAGAAGGTCAAAGAAACCATAGTATTACTTACTCAAACTACGGTGAACAAAACATAAATCACAACAAGCAAATGAACAAATTTCATATTAGGTTCGGAACTGGAAACAAGATAAGTAAACATAATTCAAGCAAAGGAAGAAGAATCCCAACCAAAAAGCTATTCGGCCGCATAGCTTCATAGGGGTGTGGCCACATCTCATGCAACATGGCGTATTTTGGAGGAAATGGCTACTTCTATGTAGCCACAACTCCTAACTTTATACGGCCACATAGAGTAAAATTGAGGTGACAATTATAATTTATTCTAGTTTCCTATTTTAGTTAGAATTCTTATTTTTAGTAAAGTCTACCATAATTTCAAGATTATCTAGGATTTTATTGACTCCCTATAAATAGGGTTTTTTTTATTCATTTAAAAAAAAAAACACACATAATTATTGAGATATTATTACGAGGTATATTACTTTCAACATGTTATTCATTGAACTTATCATGAATTGATTTGTAGCGTTCAGTAATTCAAGTGAGCTATATAGGTTTTGTGATCACGGGATCATGATATTGATTTCAATTGTCTTGGTTCTTTGATTCAAAAATTTATTGGTCGAGATTTCGAACATTGTTTCTTAGCTTTCTCAGGTTTGATATAATCTGTCATGAGTTTCGCAGCTACAATTGCTATGTGAGTTCGCATCAATTTATATATACACTACAATGTGGTAATATTGTGAATCAATATTTGCATGACCATATGATCTAGAATACACAATAACAAAATTATGTTTCTCATTTTAATAAAAATATTTTAAAACGAATATAAAAAAATATAAGTCACCTCAAGTAGGAAAATAAACAACCGAGATATATATATATTAAAATTTTAATGTATAACATTTCCATACTCTTTGATGAAAAAAAAAAAGGAATATCTAATATTAAATACTGTGGATATGCCTAAACCTGCAGAAAGTTATTAAATTAAACAAACTACCAATACAAGAAAATTTAATTATAAATAAATCTATATTTATATTTTCATAAAAAATTGAAGGAATCAATGAAAGAGAATAGATGGAGAAATCTTATAAGAATTTTTTATTACATATTAATCTTTTTTCGTAGAAAAAGGAAGAAATGATAAAAAGAAAATAGAGAAAAACGGATGAGAATATTAATTTTGCTTGTGAACCCATTATTTTTCCACACTTTTTAAGCAAATAATTTTCAAAAACATCACTTTTCACAAAAAAAAAATAATAAAATAAATAAATTATGCATCAAATAGACCCTAAATATATCTTATATATTCCTAGTAAACCAAATTTTTGACTTGAAATATCGTCGAGAACAAAGTGATCTCTAATCAGAAATATTCATGTATACCAGTGTCCCGCTTGCAACATCAAAAGGAAGGAATGTGAGTAAATATGGCAATAGGCCGAGCCGACTCGACCTGTATGCACACGAATGAGCCGAGCTCGTGGCTCGTGGGCCGAGCTGAATTTCGACTTGCGAGCTCGTCAATATTTTTTTCAAGATAATTCTTTTTATAAATAATAATAATCAACCATTCGCCTTGGACAAACCCACAAGTCGCTCGCCTGCTCGGCTCGTGCTCCAACCGACGAGCCGCTCGACCCCGTTTGCCACCACTAACTGTGAGCAATTGATCAAGCTGGTTAAAGTCAAAATGCATCTTAATAGCTTATTAAAGTCAAAATGCATCTTAATAGCTTATTACCACCTTATGTTCAATTAGGGGTGTAGACCACAGTCGTGCCACTATTTTCAAAAAATAATGTTTTGAATAGTAATTTTAGGAGAATGTATAATTAAAAAAAGAAGAGAAATTTTTAAATTTAAGTGTAAAACATTTTATTATATAAATGTGTTTGAAAATAAGTACGTAGAAAAACGAATTTGAAAATAATATTTATCAAACAGGGGCCAAGAAAACTTTTCTTCAACCTGTAATAAGAACTTGCAAGCATTCAAATAACGCAGGGAGGAGTGGAGTTCGGGTTGAGACTACCCTCTATGAAGGATCACTTGCTATTCTTAACGAGTTTCAGTTCATAGAAGACAACAAATAGAATGGATGAAGGTTGGAACAAAAAGTACAAGCAAAGATTTACAACTAATTAAATTAATCATTCGTAGCCTCAAGAAAGACCCAATAGAGAGAAACTAAACTACACTAGGCAACATGTTCGTCCCAAAATAGAACTAGAACCAAGCTTCAAGCCGAAGTATCTATGATAATAATCTAAATTACCAAGAACTGTATGTATATTCCAAGCTAACAGAAAGCTACTGGTAATTTCCAAAATGATCGGTCGGGGCTTGCCAGACTGTACCTGTCACGTACACAAAAGTATTAGGTTAGGCGAGGATACAAATTTGAAACTAAAACCAAAAGATAGACAAAAATTATCAAGAGTATAAGAATGCATATATCTTTGAGTTCAATCAGTTCAGAAAATAAGTCAAACCAAATAACAAAATAAGCATCCCTCATGAAAGCTTCTCGACTTAACTTATTCGCGGCAAAAAGGGATATAGAGAAGTAGTCGGTAGCAAAAATTTTATTCTTCAAAAGTATTTGAACCTCATTCTTCATTTTTCTTTAAGTTATAAAATCATAATAGTGCATAACAAGAACAAAATTTAGCATTGCACCATCATGAGACAGCCAGCAGAACTCTATAGTCAATGGCCAAGATGCCTCATGGGAAGTTAATTAAAAATCACTAGATGAAATTCAGAAGCAGCTGTCGAATAAATATTAATCCAGAATCTCAATAAAAAAATGCAAGTTCAATCCTCAACTACCAACATGCTTGTAGGACTGGGCTTGAAAACCACAGCCCGAAAAACAGACCCGACCCAGGTCGGGTCGGGTAAAATAAAATTACAATAATTGTGGGTCGGGTCGGGTTAGGCCCAAAACCGACCCAACCCAGTAAAATCCTATTATGTGAAACCCTGTTGGAACAATTGCAAGTGGGATTTTATGGGAACGAGCGGACCTCCAAACTCCACTATCTCTCTGCCGCTACCTCCACCAAGCCCCATAAATCAAGGGTAGACCTCTCTGGTGATTCTTTATGCATTTTCTTGTGCACAGTGAAGGTGAACTGTGTAAAAAGGAAGTGTATTCCAGTGAAGGTGATTCTCTCTGGTGCCATTTTTTTTTTTTGTATGTTTTTGAAGGCCAGAAGAAGAGAAAATGATGGAGGCAAAGAATAAGGTGTCATCACACTATTGGTTGTTTGACAGTCACAATAAGAGTAACACAAATCGATCTCCATGGCTTCAATCCACACTTGCAGGTAAACCATGACCAATGTTCTTGAACCATAAGAGAATTTTCACAACTTTTTGGCCTATAAATCTATCTCATTTCTACTGCTTAAAATGTAATACAAGATTGGGCTTTGGATGGTGCAGTTGTAGGTGTTCTTGTTCTTGTTCTCTTCTCTCCTCTCCTCCATTAATTCTCTGTTGAGTGTCCTTTGGAATCAAAGATGAAATTAAAAAAGGGGAGGATAGGAGCCGGGTCGGTTTTTGAAAGAGACCAAAACCGAGTATCTCAGGTCGGTTTTGACCCAAAACCGACCCGATCCATTGCCCACCCCTACATGCTTGATAACCATTTGACAAAATAAAAAAACTTCATACGTCTCTGACAGCACCAAGTTCATTAGGTATCTTGATATTCCATCAAGTGCTTGTTTGACAAAACTTAAATTACAATTTAAGCTAGTCAAACATACTTTTTATCTAGACATTTCACAACTACCACCCACTTATTATCTACATATTTTGTGTAACCCCCATCTTATCAGTGCTTAAAAACACCAACAAACATAACCTTAGCTGTCTAAGATTAACTATTCATGGTCATGACTGTGCAATGTGCATTAATGCATTGTTCTACAGCTCCCACTTCACTTCGAAGTAGCACGTAAATGAAGTTCAACTACAAATGAAGATCAAATTGTTTCTCTATATCAGTTTAAAAACAATCTTCTACTAAACACAATTCAAATATCTCCAATCATGGTTTAAAATAGATTCAACTGTGATTTAGATCTCCAGAGTGTCCAAAGGAGAGATGCAAAGGTATTTGCCAAAAGACAATGTAAAATTACATAAGGTAAAAAGTGGATTTAGATCTTCTCATGAGAGCAGAATTTGAATTTAGATCCACCGGGATGTAAATGAGAATGAAAAAGTAGTTTTGGAGATACCAATTTACACCCAATTTTACACCTCCATTGGAGGTGCTCTTAAAACGCTAGAATGCAGCAATAGCATCAAAAATCACAATAAATTACTATTACTCAAAGCCCATAAAAGACTACAGATAGGTTAGCAAAGAATGCTTGAGCCCAAACTACCATCTATGACAAAAATGTGGCATATCTCGTGCCGTAGGGCAGTTGGCATGGTTAATGAAACATGTACTTATGGTGTCTCCAAAGATGGAAAATCAGAACAAAAAATTGGCATTAGCCCCCTCTCCACGAGAGACTTCATATAGCCCAAACTTTTGCACATAAACCCAAAGTTTTTCCTATTTTTAAACTACACATTCTTCAACAATTCACCATATCAAAACTCATTTTCATTGAATAATGGTAGACAAACAGGAGCATAACATAGATTGTAATCACATTTGAAGCCAAATCCAAGTCCACGGTGCTAAAAAGAAATTTTGTGGGTTTATTTTGTGTGGTTCATGTGGAGAATATTACTTAGAAGAGAATTTGGATGGGAAACTGGAAATTAGTGTTTTGGAGCAAAAAGCGTAAAAAATATATAGAACAATGACATCCATAGAGAGAAGCAATTAGAATACATACGCCAATATATTTTAACCATAAATAAATTCTATATACATACATATGGACACCCAAACGCGCTAACATAAAGCCAATGCTTGGCATTTCCCCAGATAATGCACGTGAATGTCTATAGAATGTATGAAATGTATTCAAATAACCTTAAAAAAGGCCATTTCGAACAAAATCATTATATAACATCATAATCGACAACAATAATTTAGTTCTTTTTATAAACTGGATGTCGATAAATCTCACGCATTGCATGAAGGGATGGAAGGTTCTAGAAACTGTGCAAGCTGCCTGCACCAAATTTTATTAGAGACACCTAGCACCTATGGCCAATTATATGGCTGAACAAAATACGCGAACCGAACCGAATTGAACTGGACCAAATTGTTCGATTCGGTTCTTCTTAAGCTAAATACTCGAATGGATATCAAAATCAAGAGCTATCGAGTTTGGTTTGGTCTCGGTTCTAGATCAAGAATTGAATCTCCCTAATTTTTAATTTTTTATATTAAATAAGCTAAATTTTATAAAAAAAAAAAATCAAATAAATTTGTCAACTAATTAATTAGCCCAAAAATATCATTTTCCTGTTTCATTTGCCAACTAATTAATTGAGTTTCCCAAGATAGAGCTTGTATTAAAGAGAAAGAGTTCTAAGAGAATATTAAGACAGGTAATAAAATATATATTATATTTTCCCATATTAAATCTTATTAGTTGGATGGTTTTATTTATTTATGTTTGTTAATTGTGATTTTTCGATTATTTCTTGTAAAGTTTCTTAGCGCGATAAGTCAAGCAATGGATAATTAATTTAAATGATTGACAAGTACTAGCAATACTTAAAAATATTTTATTTATGTAACTTTTAATTATATTTCATTTTTTATGTAGATTTGAAAGCTTGAAGCAAAGGAATCATTGATATTTTAATGTTATTATTTACTTTTGGGTAATTTGTATATATTGGTAAATGAATCGTATTAAACCTATTATTTGTATATTTTTAAATTAGACTACATTATTTTGTAAGAGTTAATATAGTGTTTTTGTAAGAGCTAAGATTGAACATGTCGCTAATTGGATTATTGTAGATTTATTGTGAGTATTAAAAATTTTAATTATAGTACAGAATAACCAGTTCGATTCCATAATTAAATTTAGATACGACGGTTCCACTTACTAAATATTCAAAAATTCTGGTTTGACTCGATTCGGTTAAACTTTAGAACTGAATCGAAGTGGACCATGTCCAGCCCTAACCGATTATATTTTGCATATAGACATGTGGGAGTTTTGTACATGTCTATAAACAAATGTGAACAATTGTATCATGTGAATCCTAACCATTCATTCTCTTGTGCTCTTGAAATATTTCTAGTTATTTTAGGGTTGAGGCGATACTTCATTAGTTTGCTGGTAAGTGGTAACACACGCTGACTTAGCATGTAAACTCGAGGGTAAGAATATGACTGAATGTTTAATCCATCTCTGGTTTTAATAGCACATCTCAACCTTGTAAAGCTATTATGAATATCATCTCACTCAGGAAACATTCCATGCCAAGCGCATTGTGAAGCAGATGAAAAGGCAGAAATGCACATTCAAAGCCATAACACAGTAAAACCTATGGCACAAAAATGAAAGTTAAGAGAAACCCATAGAGCATGATATATCAGTTATCAATCGCCCATCACATCATTAGAGCATCGTATGGGAGACAAATGGCAATGCGTAGATCAGAAATATGCATTCCAAATTTATCAAAAAGTCAAAACATGCTCCACGTTCCTACTCATAAAGTATACATACTACAATTTCTTTGCAATTAGCGCCACTAAATTAACATGCACAGAACGTAGTAAAAGTGTTAATATATTTATATAAGCATCCCTTAATCAGTTGAACGCGTATAAGCATCAATATAAAAACCAAACATATCATCGCCTTTTATACTTACAATTCCGTGAATGGTTCTTCATGCGCTTCAGTTTCTCAACCTGAACCTGGGAATCCATGAAAATTTTCATTCTCTGAATCTCCAAATCCTTGGCAAACTGCATTCTTTGCTTCTCCAACTCCACAATCTGCCTCTGCTTAGCCGACTCCACTTTCTCGTATATATCCCCTAGCCTCGATACGGCCTTGGCTAACCTCCTATACCCGTCGCCTACGGACCCCTCCCCCTCCTCAACCAGCCTCCGCTTTTTCCTCTCCACAACCGGCAGCTGCCTGACCCATGTTTCATCCTCATCATCTTCGTCTTCATCTTCCTCCCCTTCTTTGGCCTCGACTGCTGCTGCTGCGGCGGCCATCACAGAGAAATTCCTCTCGGTCAAATTTCCATTCAAGGGCCGCTTTGACCTTGGCCCCACCGGCACCGACCATGGCACCTTGGGTAGATGAGTAATCGACTCCGGCGATCTTTTCCGGTACTGGGTCATCGTTGTCTTCGCCGGCGGCGGCGAGGTAGAAACTTCCGGAGATAGAGAAACTCTTCGACGGAGGTTTTTCTTTTGCACATTGCTAGGGACACTATTAGCTTTCGAGAAGGTATCTCCGATGAGGGAGTCGAGGCTGTCGAAGTGAGGCCACGTGGAGGCGTATCGTCCGTTGGATTGAACGACCTTAGTCTTCTCGATCTTGTACTTCTTCTTGACGGTGTCAACGCGATTCTTGCACTGGACGTCGGTGCGGTGGAGCTTCTTGGTGTGGGCGTGGAGGGCGTTGACGGCGTCGGCCACCTCCTGCCAGTGCTTTTGCCGGAGGTTCCCACGGTTAAGCTCCAGGTAGTGGGACCCCCACGCCTCAATCAGCGTCCGAGTCGCCTCTTCAGACCAGCAATCCTCCCTGACGGGGAGCGTCGGGGTCCGGGCCGAAGTGTGGCCCTCCGATTTCGGAGTCTCCGATAAAGACTCGGTTTTTGTAGTGACTGGCAGAGGAGGAGATGGAGGCGCTCCGTCATTCTCGTCGTCAGACATGGAGTCGGTGGAGTGATGGAGGGAGGGGGAACGGTTGGGGGAGGTGGTGGTGGAGAGCGTAGGCGAAGCGGTGGCGGAACGTGACATGTGAGTCAGTCAGTAGGTGCGCCGACGAAGAGCATTTTTGAAAGACAAATTGGGCTTCGAAAAATTTAAACGGGTTTTTCGAGTCACTGAAGACAGGACTTATAATTTATTATTTAAATTTATCTATAATAATTTTCATGGGTCTTTTGTTCTTGTCCGACCCGGGAAAAGGGGAAGCGAATTTTTGGAGGGAAGTCCAAATCGAATTTTGTTGTATATTTTACAATAGTAGATTAGTAGTGATAGATCTAAAGGTTTAAGACACATTAATGTGTTGCACTTTTAGTTATTCTCTTAGTTAAAAAGATCGACTATAAAGATAATTTTTCTCGATCAAAAGTCGTAATAATGTCGAACAAGTCATAGATTTAAAATTAGTATTCGTAAAGTGTTAAGTTGGAAACTTCTCCATATACTTTGATGTGCTTCTCTACCTATTTGTTTTTAAATAATTGTGAGAATGTGAAGAACGTATGGATTATATGCGAAACAAAAAATTAGTATGCATTATACCACTATTTGAGGTGGAGTGACATGTGGTATCAATTCAATAAAGGGCTACCATATGTCATCTTGGATACTCGGAGAGGCCAAAACATGCATTAAGCTATTTTAGTAATATAACGACACATCATCGTGGATCTTCTAATGATATTGACCAAACTTTCAATAAAGTGTGTACCTACATCGATGTTTGATTTGAAATGAGGACTATTATCATACCACAATATGTGGGGCGACATGTAAAACCAAATCAACTAAGTAGTGTAACTATTTGTCTAAAGTCCTCACACAAGGCATAATAGAGCATGTGTAGCCACTAGTGAAGTCATTGTAGTTGGGGCATGGCAAATGCCACCTCGACACAATTGAAATGAGATGTCAGAAAGCAAGTAACTTAACCTACAAAGTGAAATGAATAGATGGGTGCAATGCATACCACTCGTCTCACTATCCTGTAAGTAGGGGGGCCATATAGACTCAAATTGATCTGATATTCGAAGAATTGTAGGTAAACTGCGAAGTTTATTTGGCGCAAGGCATATATAGATGATTCATAAATTCTTGTTCTTTACAAGCTAACAAATACATCTTAACTACACACATCACCCAAATGTTGTAAGAATTAGTGTAGAACAACAAAATCGTCAAATCGAAACCACTTTTTTCGAAACTATTGATTTGGGTTCATGTGAATATGTTAAAGTTTTGGTTTTAAATTGAACCAAACTGCTGCAGTTTGTTTAGATTTCAGTTTTTGTAAAACATTTCAAATTGCTAAATCGTTTATAAAAATAAATTTAATATTAGTAACTATTCAATTTAATTAAAACTAAACGCATCACAATTTAAAAAAAAATACATATTAGACTCGACCCCCAATTAAACTTAATATGCAATCTAATTAAACTCAATTTGGAGTTAGATAATTATTCAACTCAAATAATTAAATAAATCATACTCAATTACCTCTCATTCATCAGAATTGAGAATGCAAGAACCTCAAATTAGCAAAGTGCAAAACAACTGCTATTGATCATATTCAACTCCCGTCCACAACAATTGAGTAGACAGTTAAGCGTAGATTTTAATTAAAACTCAAATTTTTTATTTTCCTTAATTTTCTCGAATTTTGGTTCAATTTTAAGTCTGTTTATCCAATTCTTTTTTTTTATTATTATTTTTGATAATTTTATATTTTATTGCTAGATGTGTTGTTTTGTTCCAATTTGTGTAAGGCTCTTAAATTTTTATTTAAAAAGTATTTTTTTGCTTATTTGCGTCTTAATTTACTGGTCAGGTCACACAATTTTTTATTTAATCTTTAACTTAGCTGCTAGTTACAGTTAATTATTGTGGTTTCATTTTGATTTGTAAGGCTCTTTTAGATCTTTAGTTGAACTGTGTTTTTACAACAATTAGAATAGCATTTTATTTTTATGTTCTTGATTTGTTTATTTGAAAGTATTCGCAGGATAATTTTCTCATATGGTTGAATAAATATTCATTATTGTCCTACTAAGTAACCTATTTTATTTTTTATTTATTTTTAAATAGTAAGCTAGGATTATGTCAAAATATATTTTCTGCAGTCATGCACTCGTGCTTATGCAAAGTTTTGATGTCAAGTTTAGTGAGATCTAGACTAATTTTTATAATTTATCTTGTTCAATATATGTTACTTTTTTTGTTGCTAAATCGTGATTTCAAATAGAATCAAACCAAAAAAAGTGGTTTGATTTGATTTGGTTTGAAAAAATTCCAAACCGTTTCATCGTTTTGATTTGAAAGTTTGTCATAAGTTATCCAAAATCGAACCATGTTCATTCCTAGTAAGAATCAGTTTGTACATAATCCTTCAAAAGACAAAAATTCAGCATATTTTGAAATTGGTTTCAAATTCACGATATTATCTAATTTTTTTACTTAGTCAAAACTATGTTCACTTATCTTTCCATTCCTCGTTTGATCAATCGAGCATTCTAACACGCAAATGGATAGCGACTTGATACTAATTCAATTGTTTGTTGTGCAAAAATTCAGATATTTCTTGATCCTATTGTTCGATAAAATCCTTTTGAGCATCTTTTTTACGAATTGCATGTAATCAAGCTTCGCTAGATTTTACTTGAAGTATTTATTTGTGTTTGTAAGGAAGGAAAATGATTCTGTACAAATGTACGAAAAAGAGAGAAGAAAAAAAATGCTAAATGTTGTTGATTATTTATTATACTTTTCAGTCTTAAAAAGTATTATGTGTTAAAACATAGGTGGTAGGACATAATTGGGCCAAAGAAGAATTGAACACCAAGCCCATTTATTCCGAATCCAAAGATTTATATGGGCTAAGCCTGCTTTATGCAAAATGGCTTTTTCATATATTTCCATTGTTTATAGAGGAAATTAGGCCCATTAAGCCCCCCAAAAATAATAAATTAGAATAATACACTTACAATTAATTAAAATATTTTAACATGTAAATAATACGTTCAAAACACCCCAAAATCTCAAACCCCTTAATCAAAACCTTGAAATCATCTCAGAATCATCCAACTCACGGAGAACTCCAAAATTCTTGCTGAGAAATTCTCACCCACGAGCTACTTCAACCACTGAACCCTAGAATTCCAAGAAGGCCCAAATCAAAACCCACGAATTCAGAAACTTTGGTGATTATTTTTTTGAATTTTATCGATGAAGAGATTAGTGGCAAAACAAGCTTGCTCTTGTTGGTCTCATCAGGTTTGTTCACTTCACATTTCTTGAAGAAAATTATATGACATTGAAACTCGTAGATAGATAAATCTTTTCATGGTATATTCCTTTTGATGCGTAATTTTTTTTCTAAATAGACTGAAAAGTTCAAAACTAGTTCTATAACTTTTTCTTTTTGAGTTTGAAAATACGAATTAAATTAAAATCAAATGACACATATTGCATTCTCAGACAGGTTTCTTGAATCTAAATCATACGTTTATATAATATTCCATGTTTCTTTATGTTGCTTATTCACGATTTTTGTGTGAATGATCTCGCAAGCAAAAAGGGGATTGCAATGGGACGCCTTCTCTTGCAGCCAAACCATGTGCCAAACGTGGATTGTTCGGGTTCGATTCCGTTCGGTTCGGATCCGTTCGGTTCTATACCATAATTTAATTTTTTAACATTTACAGCAATACTACATAAATATAACTAATGTCATTTCATTCGTAACTTTTACAAATTAACGTAGTCCAATTCAAAAATATATAAATAACTAGCTGTCGAATAATATTAATTCAATGCATACAAATACCATAAAAGATATATTAATATTAAAATGTCAGTAATCCATATCAATAATTCATTTGCTTCAAATTTAATGAGCAAATTCAAATAATCATGTAGTCATATCAATTATTAAGATATAATTATGGCGGAGGTCCATAATCTTTACAAAAACTGCAAATAGAT
>CAIGRL010299491.1:0-12414 GCA_903798325.1 Fraxinus xanthoxyloides
GGTATCATTTCCACTACATTTGCAGTACAAACAAATAAGACCTGCGGCAAAATTATAAGACTTCATGTCACATCTAGCAAGTTAGCAAATTTTGGATAAGTCCCAGAATAAACAGATATAGATAACAATGTAGTAATTACTACACCAGCTACATAAACTCTAAACATCTGAGATCTTGAGCACCATTAAACAAAATCATCATAATCCTCAATGAGAACTTCATTTGGACTTTCAGTAACATGGCACAATAATATTTAACCATAAATATGCCAAAAATTTATAACAAATCATTATTTATGTTGAAAATACTCTAAGATTTCAGTAGGGTCTGGCCCATTCCTTGAAAGTAAGCATTTACGGGATAAACAGTTGGTCGGGTAACGATTCCGGTTGAAGCGGATCCATCCTATGCCTCATCAGTCTCTGGTGTTGAAAAATAACTAGAATGAACACCGTCTGGATTTTTAATATAAAACCTTCCCATTTTAAGATTCTGCATTTTCTCATTGGAATCAATTTATGTAAATAGTCTAGGCCATAATACTTCCATTTCTAGTTTTTTAGCCAGGATCTTTGTATAGTTGTACATTATATGTTTCCTATGTTGTAATTTGAAGTCCTATTAATTTGTAATTCTCGTTCTTTTCAAATCAACCAAAAGTATATATCGACGACTTACAATAATCCTCTCCAATAAAGTTGGTAGTTCCGATGATTGTAATATATTCTGGCAATCATAAATCTTACTAGTTAAAAAACATCTGTAATCTGGTTAGAGGGGATAATTTAAGAAATGTTTAATACCATACATATGCATCAGTAAATGCAAAGTATGACATCTCCAATCCAAGAGGTACAAATGACAGTTAACTGGCTACTAATAAGATAAAGACGGTAATGATAAAGGATATTAATATTTTGTAGCTTGCAGTTCCGTGTCTTTTGTAGCTTGAATCTTAAAAAAATGACGAAGTGTAGTGAATAGGATCAATTCAAACAAGCCTTTCAGAACATATTATTCCGTTTATAGACACGCAGTACCAAAAAAAAACAACGTGCAGTTTTGCAACTATTTTTCCTCTTACTGAAGATAGAATATAACTGAAGTAGGTCCAAATACTTCAAAACCATGTCGACTAAGCAACAACACTCCAGTTTCAGAAACACAATATACTCATAAACTCGGGGTCTGGAGTTGTTTTATAACTCATATAAAAATAAATTATTTCAAATATTTTTAATACTGAACATTTATCATTAAAATCGAATTAAAACCCAAGCCAAGTACAATAGGTAAGGCCACCTTAAAAATGCAAGCCTAATGATATGATCTGTTGGTAAAGAACTTTGCAGACTACTAACCTTCGACAAATCAATTGGAACATCAAGATAGTGATCTAGAAAGTTCGCATTCTGTTCTGGATCGAGAAGTTCCAGCATTGCACTTGCTGGATCACCTGTGTGTCCCCTTCCCAACTGCCAAATGTCAAATTTATCAGAAAGATGCAAAATAAACTGATAGAATGAAGAATTGAAGTCATTCACCACTTCGCACACAAAAGAGAAAAAAAGGACATGAGTTTTAGCAGTGAACTCTGTCCTGTGGTCAAAAAATTTTAATCCAAACTTCCATGGCACCAAATACTAGGCCCCCTCACTTCCAAACTCAAAAATATAAAAAGGAAAGAAAATAACAATAACATTAATACCAATAGAAGGACAAAATTACTTTGTACACAATAAACAACAGCAAATTCCAGAAGTGGAGAAAAACAAAACAAGCCATGAATACCTTGTCTATCTCGTCGATAAGAACCAGAGGGTTTGCTGTTCCAACACTTTTCAAACATTGCACCATCTTCCCTGGCATGGCACCAATATATGTTCGCCGATGCCCCTAGATTTGAATCTCGGAATCAATAACAAAATGGATGAACATATAATATCAATATATCTAGTGGCATTATTATCTCAAGCGACAAAAGTTTCATTGCCTACCTTAATTTCAGCAACATCAGACAAACCACCAACTGAAAAGCGGTAAAACTTACGGTTCAAGGCCCGGGCAATTGAACGACCAATACTTGTTTTTCCTACTCCCGGAGGCCCAGAGAGGCATATGATTTTACCTGTTATTAATTCAAGAAACAACAAAGGACTTCAGTACTCTGTATTGCAGGATTCTAAATCATAGAATGTGCTGCACAGTCTACTGCAGTAAAAAGAGAAAAAGACTCGTATCATTTCTCACGGACAAGAGAGAGAGAGAGAGAGAGAGAGAGAGAGAGTAAAAGTGTTATTTGTAATACACCAGGCATAGCAAATGACATCTGAAATTCAACCCAAAGTATAATGAAACAGTGAACACAGTTTTTTGCAAGCTCCATGTCAAGTTATAGGATGAATAATACACTACAGCAGTGGAAGTAAGAAAACTGTCATTAATGTTACTTGACACAAACAAAGACATAGAAAAAGGGTAATAGGATAATTATACAGAAACTGTAAATAAACAAGGTTCTAGGCTCTGACAATTAAATAGCGGTGCGGGCTTCAGGAAATGTGGATGCATCAGTAGTTTTGCAATGTTAGCTTAGGGTCCAGAGAGCTGGATTCACAAAGAAGCCCCAAGTACAAATCATAAACAAGGATTAACACAAAACAACAAGTAAATTGACATTATCATCCAGATAGTCAGCCAGGGAAAATAGTACACAACAGCATTATTCATGTACACATATCAAGGCATTTAAGTGTGCAAAGGCTCACACATGCATACGCATTCAATGTCAGGGATGAGCATAAAAGTGAATATCGTTTCTGCTCAAAATAACACACATGGATTTGATAAAAGTATACGACTTCAGTAACATAATGAGAAACATTCAAGTCAGAGTGCCAACCTTATTCCAGAAAATAAAAAAGAAAGAAAATGTCAACCTTGTGAGGTTCCTCTCAGTTTCCCCACAGCTATAAACTCCAGTATCCTTTCCTTGACATCAGTTAACCCGTAATGATCTACATCGAGAATCTTTTGTGCTCGTATTACATCAAAGTTCTCGTCACTGCATAATTGAAAAACAAAAATGTTCAGCAGGTAACAGAGTACCATTACCAGTCATTTAAAATGAGAAAACTCCACTCAGTTATGAAAAATAAAAACACCAGCAAACAATCAAAAAAATATGAATCAGACAATTGAATACGTGACAAATGTACAAACAAAAACGTCCAAGTCAAATCAATATTCTATCTTCAGGAACTTGATCTGTGCGAGGAGAATGCCAAAAGCATCAAATTCATGATGTATAAAGCAGCTGCAACTTTTCTTTCCAGTCTCAATAAGAGAGAGAAAAAAAAATATAAGCATAGCTATTTGAAGGGGATGAAAAACAATAGGCATTAATATCTTCACACAACATAACAGTTCACATGTTGTGTAGGTGGTCTACATTCTGTTCTGCATTTCATTTTTTCTTTTTTCTTCTTCAAGGGTGGAGAGTATCCTGCTGAAAATGCTGCTGATCAGAAATGGAAAGAATTCACTATTGAGCATTATTTTAGAAATCATCAATGAAAGCAACGGGCATGGAAAGTAGCCTATCAACTAGCTTTAATGGTTGAAGAAAGGCTAAATAAAAGGCAGGAACCATGTCAGTCCAACATGCCTGGAAAAGAAAGTCAGCCTAACAGGTTACCTTTGCCGCTCTAAACATTAAATCTGCCATTCTTTGACTCTTCCTCCCTTCCCTAATGAAAGAGTCCATGGCCAGTGCTAATAAAGTTTTTGACTCGCTGCCAGTAATGCCTCTTTAAGAGCCACTTTTCGAAAAAAAAACCGGTCCTCTTGCTCTATTTGCAAGCGGAAAGGTGAGCACCTACAACATCATTGTTCATCATTTCCTTTCTACAGGATGAGTGAACTCCACCTACCTGTGCTGGATTGCTAGGATTCGAGGATGTTTGGCTAAGCTTAAAAGTCGTTTCAACTCCACCTACCTATGCTGGATAGTTATGGATTCGAGGATGTTTGACTAAGCTTGCTATCAATACACTAATGACCTGTCATGTATACAGTGATCCCTCTCGGTAAGTGTTGAAAACTAACGAAATACATATTATGCCTAGTGCTGCACTGTCACGGGTCATGAAATATGGTTGTTATTGGTTACCGCTTTAGAGGGGGTATTGTCTTTCCTGAATCATCAATTACTAAACTTGGATTTTGTGCAGCAGTAAGGATGGTAAACACTTGCACATGTTGCATTTAGACTGAAAATGATGAAGGCAACAAGAGGATCTAAGGGAATCAAGTTTAAAGGGAGAGTTTTGAAAAGCATACAAGCTCTCTAAAGATACTTATATCCTAGAACAACCATCATCGAGTTCTTTCAATCTCTAAAACAGTTACCAGCTGATTTTTTCCTTTTTACTTACACTTCCAAATCGGGTATATTTGTAATTTCCAGAAATTCTAGGTTATATTCTTTAAAAACCAAGTCATTAATTTTCTAATACAAAGCATTAAGGCTAGTTTTGCAGGTGATCAAGTTTACACATAAGAACTCAGAGTTCAACTAGTCTAGAATATCTCAAGTCTGTATAAAATAGAAAGCATCTTATATTTAAAAAGTCTATTGGAGAAGATCTGAGAGTGCCATCAAAAGATTCAAAACTGACTCAAAATTCTAGATACAATGGGAGAGAAACCGAAGAAAGGTGCCGAATAATGAGATGATAAAAACTATATACCTGTATTCACCCCAAGGCAAAGCAGTCAACCAATCAAGATAATTACGTGTCACATTAAATTCACTTGAACTAGCTTCCAGTAATTGCAATTTTGTCAATTCTTCTTCTATGACTTGCAAAACATGAGGTGGGATTTTATCCTTCTTTGGGTCAAGCCTTTCCCTGAACTTTGCTGCAGTATTTCAGAAACCAATGCCAATGAACATGAGATCCCTGTTTGTGGAGTAAATGTAGTGAAAACAGGGTAATCGACTACGTCAACATCAGGCACTCTTAAAGCTCAAGCAAAAATCACAGTAAACTGAAAAACACAGATTAAGATTTGCTAAATAGCAACAAATTTCAATTTAACACAGCTTCTGTTTGAGCTCCATTTTTTGTTAAAAAAGGAGTTCTGTAATAATAATTTTTGGAGAATGTATAGTTAAAAATTAAGTAATGGTTTTGAGTTTACGTGAAATTATTTTATTGGGAGAATGTATAGCTAAAAATGAATTTGGAAAAAATTGGTTTTTTAGATAATGGGGTTCCAACAACAATTTCATACCAAGCTTCAGCGAGAAAATATTAGTCATGGATTAATCAAGAGAAAAAATTAATAACTGACGCCAATTTAAAGCAGATTTTTAGCAATAAAGAAAAATAACAAACTGATTTTAAAGCAGAGATTATATTGCTGATCTTCTAGGACCAGTTACTAGAAAAAAAATTATGTTCACAACCTTCTTCTGGCCTAATGAGAAATGAGCGCACACACTAAACCCATATATAAACATATACAAATCACTTATATAATATCACACATGTCCATCTCAGTCTATAAAATTCCCAAGTCATATCCATAGAAGTAGGAACAGATTCCAACCAAAGAAAAGAAGGGTTGTAAAGAGGGGAAAACCAGAGAAACTCAAAAGAGATTTATTACTCTTTTAATCGCATTCTCTGTGCCACTTGAAATTCCTTTATTATGCCCTCACTAAATTACCAACATAAAGTAACGTGTGCAAGTCCCCAAAGAACTAAGACAAAAAGGGCAGTACACACGAGGGGCACAATTTAACCCATCACGAGACAATTTTTTTGAGCAAACGTGTCCTTGCATATCAAGCATGTGTACTCAAGTTATGAGCACAGTATCTTCAAACATGATTATACATCCATCCCTTCCCAAAACAGAAGGGAACGAGCAAATTACAAGGGAAAAATCATTGATAACATATCAAATGATATTGCCTTGTCATCACACTCGCAATATACCAAAAATACTATTATCAGAATCGTGCCCAATGTCAGCTGGACCATCTTTCAGCCTGGCAACCATTTCCCTAGATGCTGACATTTGCTTTTAAAGTGCATGCTGACATGCTAATGCCACAAGACCGGATGAAAAAAAGGTAGCAAATGCCAAAAACAATGACCTGTTCAGTAAATATTGTCTAAATAAAAGAAAAAATTAGGTTCAAAGAAAGAGAAGTGTACATCATATTAGAATTGAGATGACTCATATTCTCAGTAAATCATCATATAGCTAACAGGGATGCAGCGGAACACTTTTTAAGACTAAAAAGGGACTTGTTAACTGACATGACATTTGCCATAAAAACCTAACTAAAATGGAAAAATAAGTAGTCCAAACTCAAAATAAAAATTCGGTATCAAAAGCATGTATGTCCTCGTGGAGAAAACAAAACTCTATTTTAAGTTATTTGATCAGAAAGGGAATGAATTTATGCACTAACACAAATGAATTGCTTGTATAATAATACACATAAAATATCTCTTTCTTTATTCCAAAAAAAATAAAAGACGCGAAAAATAGAAGTTCTCTTTTCTTCAATTTTGGCCTTGAAGCCAAAACTGTTCCGTGTTTGAGAAAAATAGATCTTTAAACATATGTATATTCCCTGTCACCATAGCTTCTAAAAGGAGAAAACAGAAAAAGAGATGATTACAAAATGCTTGATATTATGTACCCAACAATTGTAAATCGTGAGGCATCCAACTAGACAGCATGAATTAGTACTGCTAAGCATTCGGTAGGTTCAAATGTTTTAGGTATAATGCAAGTACTAACACAGCTCTTGCAATTACAACAAAACAACAAAGAGATAATTTAGAAAGCCAACTGTAAATTATGTAGAAGAAGGCATACCAGAAAGAGCGGTTTTGTCGTCAGTCTCTAATCCTAATTCCTGCACAACGCAAATAAATTTATTATCAGATAATTCCCAAATCATCTCATGACATCTAAACTATTCAAACAGACAAATCAAGAACAGGGTCTTCCATGACTCTTAGAAAATGTATATTATAAAGAAAGCAAATCTTATGCTAAAGAAACATGCCTTCTTTATGGCCTTGAGTTGCTCATTCAACAAGTATCGTCGCTGCTCTCCACTTATCTTTTCTTCAATCGCCTTTGCTATTGATTCCTAAATACAGCCAAAAAGCGATGAAGATTAAATGAACTGGGAACAGCAATTGAGAGTGCAAGAATTGATTTCCAGTCCAGACAGCCATACCTGGATCTTACTAATCTCCATCTCCTTCTTCACTAACTCCAGGGTAAGTTTTAGTCGTTGGTGAACCTGAATTTCAAGATCGTGATGAGCATCAGAAATATGAAAGGTAGAAACTTTGACCGGGTAATACAGTCTTATTACAACAAAGCAACAACCCCTCAGCTCCAGGCCCAATGTGTGGGGACAAAATGAATGTCCTGTTTGTGCTATTGTCAAATATTGCCTAAGAATGAAATAAAACATCTTTGTCCCGAGCACCTTGAACAAGCAACTCATGATAAAATAATAATTAAATCCATAACAGGGCAAAATTTATATTCTAGCTTTCCTTTCTATGGTACAAAATTTTCTAGCTTTCTACCATTTCAAATTAGGAAATTCATCAAGGGACAATGGATGCATAATGCATTTAGTTCATAACAAAACCTTAAAAAATAGATTATTTAATATGTATCAATTCCGAGATCTTCTAAGACTACAAGATGCAGAAACCCCAGAGGAGATGCTAAGACCGAAAGTTACAAAGTTACTCTTCT
Organism: Fraxinus xanthoxyloides; assembly: GCA_903798325.1. NCBI lineage: Eukaryota > Viridiplantae > Streptophyta > Magnoliopsida > Lamiales > Oleaceae > Fraxinus > Fraxinus xanthoxyloides. The sequence goes on from CAIGRL010299491.1 coordinate 7,811, forward strand.
AGGTAGAATTGTAGGCAGGGTTCCAGAAAGATAGAAGCTCAATGTTCATTCTCAGAAAAATGTAGTCGATGAAGCTGTAGACCACTTACATCTAGTTCTTCGAGCACTTGCTGGCACAGTGATTTGTTTGCACCTGATATAGCAGCTCCAAAATCTGCTAATCTTGGATAATTAAAATCACCTATATGCTGCAGATATTGAGAAGTGAGGAGGTAGAATAGATACTACATGTAGACAAAACCAATCGAAAAACTTCACCAACTTCAATTGTGATACTATCTGGTTCAATTTAGGCGATAGATTCCTTCGTCGTGTAAACGTACAACATTCTTGTGATAAAAGGGATGTTACACTGTTGTTCTTCCGAAGTACAAAAAATGCAATATTTTTATGCATGAATTTAGTGAATCAAATATCTTAAAACAAAAAATCTTTCATGAGCATGATCACGACCTATCTTTTGAAAAGCATATGCAGTTAGTATCATATATGACCTCAGACCTCATAAACAGCAAAAGAAAGGAATCAAATAGTTGATTATCAGTTATGTGCATTCAGGCATACAAGTGCATTTTAGGCATGTATGTCAAAAACTTCAACTGTATTAGGACCATGATGTATAAAACAAAGGCTGGAGAATTGACCTAGTACAACACCTCAGTGTGAATTCATAGTGATTCTGTCGCTAGAATAGACCTTTTATATCAAATTTAAACAAAGATAAGCGTGTGCATTCATACAAATGCAAATGTTTGACCATGCTATTCTGCATACAGAAAAAAAAATCAGAAAAAGGAAAAATTATACCTGAGTATAAGTTTGTACATGATCCCGCCAAAGCGAACTAATTTTCAAAACATCTCTAAGAGTTGATATAACTTCAAATGACGTTGCCTTAAGAACATCGTCATCCTTATCATAAGGCTTTTCCTGAAAGACATAAGAACAGAAGTCCTCGGAAGTTCATTTTATATATTCGGATTATTATATGAAGTATTCAAATGAGAAAACTGCACACACCTTGAGATGATCGACCTTGACCGTAAGAGGATCCTCACTGACCTGCACAAGACAATTATTTCAGTTGTACATCTGTCGCACAGATGAAGATGGATATAGCTATTAATTTGAAAATTCATACCAACAGCATGGAAAAATTCTTCTTGAGGTGTATAAATAAGTAGAAAAAATATTTGAGAGGTAATTAAAGGAGATGAAAATATAAAGAAACAAAAGCAGAACTTCATATCTACAAAAATCATGAATGAAGAAAGAGTCCTACAAACCATCTCAGATATTCGAAGTCGCCTGTGACCAATAAGAACCACCTGATCTCCTTGGATGCTTGTAATCTGAGATCATCAAGCCAGCTTGATGAATCAAAGTTTTTTACCACAGATATATAACTTCAAACAATAACATAACGAAAATAAAGGAAAGAGAATTACCTGAGCTAGCGTACCAACTTCATGGAGGCGATTAAATAACTCTTTTCCTTTGAGATCGTATATATTTTTTTCATCTTTACCCTCAGTTACTGCCTCATCTTTAAGTAGGAAAGCACCAGCATAAGGGGCTTGCCGTTTTCTACTCTCTACTAAAGCTTCTAACAATTTTGGATCCTAAAGAGAAGGGTACGTACAAGAAGGGTCGCAGATCAGCTCACCAGTTAATAAGTAAACGAGTAGAGTTTATTTTACCTTCATCTTATGTAAGATATAAAAAACACCATTTAAAAAAAAAAATCCTACTTTTCACCACTTCTTTCATGCATCAAAAGAAATTCTAAAATTCAGACAGGAACTATTTGTAAAAATCTAAAAGCTAAGGTAAGCAGATAGGATATAAAAGACAAATTACAAAGAACAATCCATGTTGCCTGTGATACTACTTTTGAAATTTCATTTCAAGTCTAGACATGTGAAATACAAACTAGAAATCTTTATAACTACAATACCAAATTAACAAAATCGATATGAAGGACCCTCTTTTGCTTTAAAGGATCCGAGAAGGATACCTTGTCGTGTGTGTCCGATATAGGTAATTCCTCTCAAATGAGGAGTCCGAGCAACAAAAAGTGCAAATAAGCATGTTTAGAGTTGAATAACAAAAATATCATAGCATGATTACATACAGAACGGTGCACACCAGGTACCCCTTGAAATATTATAGAATTTTATATTAGTACATTATCAGTACATCGTCAGAACTTGTACTTACAAGAATTGCCTTGTAAACCTAATGCTAGTTAATCGATAAAGTTATATACCCATGTAATGGCACATAGAAGCAATACTGAATACGAGGATGTTAAAAACAAAATATCAAACTTCAGTACTCAACCATAAGAAGCCATACCTTCACATAAATAGGCATATAAAATCCAGGAAATAATGGTCTGTGTGGCAGGGGTAATGCTATAACCTGCACAAGTAACAGAAATCTCAATTATATATCTTTAAAAATAAGATGGAACAACAAATACCAGCTAATCTCTTACATAATCTAATGATTTTCATCCTTTCTAATGAATAATTCAATAACAAAAAATCTGGTACAGTTGAAGACAGTTGCTTCTTGTTTGGGAATAGGTTATAATTGGTTTAAATAATAACTAGACAGAATTGAGTCATGGACAAATGTGTAGTACTTGCAGGTCCTACAAAATGTGTGAATAAAAAGTAGGTTTCACAATGGTGACCAAACAAGTTCTTGGAAAGATAAAAATTTCACAATGATGACCAGTAAACCAATCTCAGTTTCTGCTGACCAGACTAAAAGAATTGTGCATAAATTCAGCTAGAAGGATTATGAGAAATACTTAATTGTTATAGTGTATCTTTCAAACATTAAGCGATGGATCATAACTCCAAATGCTAGGGAAAATGTCCGCTGCTCTCGTAACTCGCCTAGTTTTATAATCCTATCAAGGTCAAGGCATCAACTCGTCTAGTTAAATAATTCTATCACGGACAAGGCGCCATAATAAATTCTTCCCCACCCCTCAAAAATACGATCATCCCAACTCCTCACTATAAATTATTCTCCCAAAACTTGGCAATCGAACAATACCAACCTTCAATTGACACTCCCAAATAATAAAGAAAGAAAAAGATAAACTTTTATTCAACAAATAACTAATAGGGCCTCTCCCTCTCCTCCTCAAGCCTCGCACTTTCCATCACCATGAACCAAATTTGAACATCCATTTCCTCAGTTACTTGTGTGTGTGAGAGAGAGAGAGATTGAACTTCCATGTCTTCCTACGATACCTAGCTTCCAATGGAAGACAATTCTCACACCCCCAACGTATTGATTTACATAGACCACATAAAAAAAATATCTAATTTCATCTGGTAAGCTCATTTTGTTTCTTTTCCCATATATGAGATTGGCAATGCAGCGGAAGCAAATGGAAGAAATTAAGAAATAATTACTTACAAAAGTAAAAGAAAGCCTCACCATGAATTTGATATGCAGACCATAAACTAACAAGGTTGTGCATGTAATACAAATAGTGCATTCTTACATAACAAATCCACTAAGTTCTCTCGCATATATTTTGTACGAGACCAAACTCTCCATTAGTTTAGACAAACTTGCATAAAAAAGATTCTATTTTGAACTTTTTCAGTACTACCAGTGCAAAAATGCTCCAGCATACAAAAAGATAAAGATTTAAGAGGTAAAATAACCGAGTTAAGTATCTGCGAAACTGAATTTCATTTTCAAATACTGCCTCATCAACAAACATAATCGGGATTTACCCAAGATTTGATAGATTAATTATAAGACTGTAACGAAATGATCGAGTATTTTGAAAATGTATACATAAACCCATCCCATTCATGTACACTATGTATAACCATAATTCATAAGAACTAACCGTTAAATAATCTTCAGGTCTAAATACGGTGGGGACAATAGCTGATGAAGACATAGATTCGGCCACTTCACTCCCAGAGCCATCAACCTCTTTGACCTTGAAACCAGTTTCCGTCGGGTTTGACCCATCAGAGGAGTCGGAGCAGAAGAATCGGCGGTAAAAATACGGGCTTTTTCTATTTGTTCCTCGGAGGGAGTTCAGGAGCCGAAGAATTGGAGAGGCGTCCTCGGAGGTGGGCCCGGGTCGGAGTTGTGACCCAAACGGCGTAGCTGCCTGGAACCGGCATGTGGAGGTGAGGACTTTCAGCATGAGAAATTATTACAAATGGAAAGGCTTTATGGTCAATATGAGTTTAAGGGTTAGGTTTTGATTTAGCGGAAGGAGTGAACAGCCATTGATGGAGGATAAACAAGCTTTTTGCTTGGGGAAGAAGAAGCAGAGTTTTATTGACTTCTCATTTTTCAATTAAAACCCTGCGTAAACCCTCGGGTTTTGCTCTTAGTCGAAAATACCCTTGTCATGCATTTTCTTTTAATTTTAATTTTCAAAGCGATTCCACTTTAAAATCGTGTAAAATTAAAACGGATAATTCTTCTTGTACAAAATATTGTACAAAATGGATGACAAAAGAGCCACATGGCGTCCCCTATTGACTTTTGTTCATGTAGCATTACCCAATTAAAACCCTGAGTTTTGCATTCTTTCAATATATTTCAAT
>CAIGRL010299582.1:0-13871 GCA_903798325.1 Fraxinus xanthoxyloides
TGCCTTACCTTTAAGATTGTTGTTGTACCAGACTTCTTAATGTGTACATTTAAGGATGTCTAGATATTTAGGCTTCTATGAAATTTTTTGTGACTGGAAATCAATATTTCTTACAGCATTATTGATACTAATAGTTTGATTTCTTTGATGTCATTAAACAATTCATGGTCTTTCTGTGAAGATCTCATCTTGCTCTTCTCTTTATTCAAATGCAGGCTATATATTTCAATTACAATGGCAATAGATTAAAGGCCTTAGAACATTTCCTTGAATGTGCAAATTGGCAGAAGGCACACTCAATTTTCATAAGTTCAGTTGTACATTCTCTGTTTTTGTCAGGTAGAGGTCTAATTTTATTTATTCTTCAGTATCCTGATATCCATTACTCGGTTCTGTCACTTGCCCTTCACTTTATCTTTGAGCGAATTAAATTTGTCATGTGGTCCATCACTTTTGGTGATAATTGAATTCTTGAGAATCATAATTTTCAGCTCCTATGTTGGTTTAATAATTGGGAATCAAAATATGAAGTTTAATAATTGGGAATCATGATATGAAGTTAAGGGAATGCGAATTGAGAGCTCTTAACATTATGATTTCCATGATTTGATATCTCACCANCTTTATTCAAATGCAGGCTATATATTTCAATTACAATGGCAATAGATTAAAGGCCTTAGAACATTTCCTTGAATGTGCAAATTGGCAGAAGGCACACTCAATTTTCATAAGTTCAGTTGTACATTCTCTGTTTTTGTCAGGTAGAGGTCTAATTTTATTTATTCTTCAGTATACTGATATCCATTACTCGGTTCTGTCACTTGCCCTTCACTTTATCTTTGAGCGAATTAAATTTGTCATGTGGTCCATCACTTTTGGTGATAATTGAATTCTTGAGAATCATAATTTTCAGCTCCTATGTTGGTTTAATAATTGGGAATCAAAATATGAAGTTTAATAATTGGGAATCATGATATGAAGTTAAGGGAATGCGAATTGAGAGCTCTTAACATTATGATTTCCTGATTTGATATCTCACCAATCAATTTGGAATTCCGGAAACTTGGCAAATGATTATTTCAGTTCTTGCCAAGTGAGTGGCCACTTTAAGAGTTCGTACCGTTACTATATATTCATATGCTGAGACTTACTGCATGAAAGGACACTAGACTTAAGTGAGAGTACTGCCTCGATATTATGTACATCCATATATAAAATTCTTCTAGTTACAAGTGACTGATATTTTATCATCAAATGTATTTGGATAGCATATTCACTTGGTTGGTATATGTTAAATGCATGTTTGAAATTTGTACATTTTCAAAGTGGAAGGAAATTTGGTTGGGACCTGAAGGCAATTGCTTTATTTTTGCGTATAATTATGTAATGAACAAATTATGGAGCAAACTGTTTTTGGTATTTTCTGCGTTATATGAATTATAGCAATGAAATGAGATTATGAAGGAATCGGAATGGATTACAAAGTAATGTTGAGCTTTTGAGGCTCAACTGCCTAAATCTCTCAATTTCGGAATGAGTGCAGACTTCAGAATACCTAAATCCTTTCTTATTCAATTGGGGCTCAATTGATCGTTAAAAAAAAATAAAAATAAAAATTCCCCAGTTACCCCTCCCCATGTGTTGCTAGTATTCCTCTTTCTTCAGCTAGGCACAATTAAGCATACCTATCAAAATTCGCCCTCAATAAAGAGAGAATTTTCCTCAAAAGATGAAGTTGATGTAACTTAACAATAACCGTCACAAAAATATTTCTGGTTAAATGGTGGAAGGCACTCATTGGTGTATTGTGAGCAGCTTACTGAAGCATTCTTTGAATTGATGAACTAACGCACTTAGTTTGAGCAGCTTACTGAAGCATTCTTTGACTTGATGAACTGACGTACTTAGTTAATTTGTCTGTTCATAATTGCTGATGTATTGTAATTACCTTGATGAATTAAAAGTTATTTATACTTGTGTGGTTGACATTTATTTTTGTTTTCAAATTTCTCACAAGTAAATTACTTCCAAATCTTGTCTTCATGAGAGACTTGTTAAAATTATATTCGACAACATCAATGACATGCAGGGCAACATTCAGAGATATGGAGGATTGCTACATCCATGGAGGACCACAAGTCAGAAATCGAAGACTGGGATTTGGGAGCTGGAGTTTATGTTTCATTTTATTTATTAAGAAATTCCTTACAGGAAGACAGCAATACCATGAGTGAAATGGTATGTGATTACTCTGTGAAGGCTCCTGGTACAACCATATCTACTTTTGCGGCGGCAAAATCAGAGCTGTGTTAGATAGATTTTATTGGTCTGTAGAGCTTGATTTTCAATCACATGTAGCTATCAAGCCAGCATATGAATTCTTCTTGCATATCATTAAGGACCAATGACTCCCAAATGTTACCATTTCATTTTAATGCCTGCTGACCTTTCTTCAGTGTACTCGAATGTTTCTCTGCTAGAACACTGTAAACATTAATGATTGTCATCAAGTCTTTGGTTTGATGAAGTTGGCTACAATGACTAGGTATTGCTGGGACAAAGTGACGATTTTCAATTTGTCTGGAGAAATTGAAATCATAATGATTTGAAGTGGAAATACGTCTCTAAGGAACACATATTTGCAGTCAAATATCTAACATATTTAGCAGACTTAAGGAATGAAAATGATATTTCTTTGGAATGAGAAAATGAATTTCAACAGTAGTCTTTTACTGTTTTGAAATTATTAATTATTATTTTTAAGTGTATGGTGGGGGGAGCGAGGTTCCAACCCTATACCTTGAGCTCAGGCATGGGAACAATAATCCGTAATTAACTGGGACAAGGAGAATTTGTAATTTTAACAGTAGTCTTGAATGGAATAGAAACTGTATTTAAAACATAATATAGTCATATGTTTTGATGCTCTGTAAACATCCTTTTAGTGCTTTCTGTCGAGGGTTGATAACACGTTCCATTTGACAGGAGACTCTTGAGAACAAAAATGATGCATGTAGAGACTTCATTGGAAGCCTAAACAAGTCTTTGGCAGTTTGGAATAGCAAGTTATCAGTTGATGCAAGGTATTGATATTTATTTCTTTGCAAGAAAGCATGATCACATGCACATGCACAGCTTGGCTAAGATATCCTTTCCTTAAAACAATTAGCATCAAACTACTAGTTTTTAGTCACTACACATTTTTTTTTCTTTCTCAAGTCTTCATTCCTCTTTCATTGTCTCACAATTATCATTTTAAATGTTCACACATCTCTCAGCATCCTTTGATTTAGGCATCACATCTTTAATTACAGGTGACTACTAGTGTTATGCATATCCTAATATTGTTTTTCATTTAGTCTCCCAATTTCATTTACCTCAATACCAAAGTTCGGAGTCAGTTCTCTGATTACCCAATGTTTTTCTCAGCCAAGAGGCAACTGATATTCCTAAATTGAAACTTATAGTTGCATTTTTGTATGCAAGTTAGACGCAAGAGTATATGGACTTTGCATAAACCCACTATTTGGAACTATAGATTTAATAGTTAGTTATACTTTCTCGTTGTCAATAAACAAATGAAAGGGTGACATGGAAAGAATGTATATGACACTGCTACATGCTGGAAAAGGATTGTTTTACCATGGATATATGGAACTTCAAAATTGCCTCTTGCACGTGATTATGGAGTGCAGGTAAGTTCATTGTGAAGTGCCATTAACACTCCCATTTACCAGTATGCAGAATCTATATGTTGATTTGGGTCAATCTCTTTTGGTCTATAGTTTACAGATGATTAAGAATATGCTCTTAATGATGTGCTTGATTTCTTCTAGAGAATGAAGAATTCCTAAAGAAAAATTTAAAGGGAATGAAGAAAAAGAGAGGTGGGAGGATTATGGATTTTGGAGGGATCCAATTTTACACTGGTGGAGTTAACACTTACGAAAAGTCTGCAAAACTACTTTTGGCTTGAGATTGGTGGTGGCAATGGGTGTGTGTGCAGGGCATTTTCCGCTTTCCGATTTGTGATTGTTTAGTTTTCAATAACCATATCGATATCATGTTTCCTATATTTAAAGCCTTCAATCTATTTTCCGTTTCAAAAAACTAGTGCATACCATGTTGAGAAAACGTTGTTGTTTAGCACTTCTACCCTTATTTGGTGGATATGGGTTAGTCACCGTCTATCTCACATTTACGTTTCAGAGTTGCATACTCAAAGATGGCAGAAGAGATTTGCAGTTTGCTTCTTTCTGACAGCAGTGAGGGTTTGAGTCGTGAGGCTCAGCTCAACTGTTTTGACGCTATGTTTCGAGGACCTGTTCCAGAAGACCTTCGGTCGTGCCATTTGCAGGATGCGGTATCTCTTTTCACGTATTATCTATTGGAGGAGGTACAATAGTCCCATTTTCGATACTATAAGAGCATGTTTTCGGTATGTACTACTTGATAATAGTGTCAAATTTACCTTACTAAGCATACTATAATTGTCCTGTTAAATTTGCAATAACGTATGCTGCTGTTAAAGATATGGCATCTGGTTTTCCAGATTGTGTTGGACGTTTTCTCATCTTTTGCAGGAATTTTTGTTTCTTGTTTTTAATATTGAAAGTTCCCTGTTTGTAGAATATTTTGTCGTCAATTTCATTCCATACAAGTTGAACTCCATTAACTCGTTCTTTGCATTGCATCTTTTTCACTTTAGGCTTGGGCCAACATGCTCTATGTAGTCGACAGAAAAGAGTGCAAGTTTCTTGATTTGATAATTTGGTAACAGATTAGCTTCCCAGACCTCAGCAATTATGATGCTGACTTCACGGGTGTCAATGAGCCGAGCCAGCTCAAGAGCCAAAACATGAGGGTCGGGCTCGACTTGAGTAAAAATAGTTCTAGTTTTTTTGGCCCGAGCCGAGCTTTTGTTTGGCCAAAAAATTAGGCTCGACCAGAGCTTTCGGCTCGGGCCTGTAGAGCTGAGCCGAGCTGGCTTTCTAAGCAGGATAGCAGGCAGCTACACGCTGCCTGGATTTTTATTTATTTATTTATTTTTTCAAAGCTGGCAGCAGTTGGCTGCTTGCAATTGCAGGTAGCTAGCTACGCTGCCCAGCTCGCCGAAAATAGCCCTTGACACAAGCCAGCCCGTGTGGCTCGGGCCAATGCCCGGAATGGGGCTCATCCCGAGCCTCGAGCCGGCCCCCTCGGGCTTTTTTGGGGCCGAGCCACAGGCCGTCGAACTGGCGAGCAAAATTGACACCGCTAACCTTACGTGTCCTTTTGTCCTTGTCCTTGATAACTTTGTAGATTAGATTAGTGATAACCAGGTTTAGAGTACTATTTATTGAAGTCAGTCTATTGCCTTCTTTGACACTACAACCAAGTACCCATATTCTCGAAAGTTAAAACACATAGATGCTTGTAGCATTTGTGGAAACAGAACATAAATCAAACTGCCTGGCATAGTTTGTGCTATCGTTGACTCAAAGCTTTTCTTTTTATCTTATTAAGCAGAGAAATAGATGTGATACAAACTGAAACTGAAACTGAAAGTGCTTCGTGTTTGCTTTGCTACTTTATAAGAGAACTGCCTCATTGCCCATTTACTTCTGTGTTTATAACAAACATCTTGAGTTTAAACATGTATTATCGTATCCTATGATTACTATGTTTTCAAAGTTCTCGTGGTAATCCCAGTGCCAGGATATGCCGGCCCTGGATGAAAAGCAGGGGCTGGCTCACCTCAATAGCCATGCCGAGCTGGGGTGTGAAGGCCTGCAGCCTGCGTGGGCCAGTCTGTGAGGGTTGTAATCGCAGGGAACTAGGGATGTCAAAATGGGTTGGCTGGACTTACAACCATGCTGGTGGGTTTGAACAAGCCTGTCTAAAAATATAGTTTGGGCTAAAGGTCAGACCAGCTTCCAATTTTGAGGATCAGACCCATCAATGTTGTTGGCCACGCCACGCCACGCCAATCCATCGATTTTTAGTTTTTGCCTTTTGGGACCTGTCAATTTTTACTTTTTATTTTTTGGGAATTTACGAATGTAATTTAAATTAAGTCATAATTGAAATAAAAATGAATAGTGCAAGAAATGTAGAAGGGGGATAAGTATTTCAAAACAATTGATTCTTTGGAGAAAAACGAAGAATCATATTAGAATTTAGAAAGAATTCAATTTAAAAGTCGGAATTGAAAAAGGAATGAATATTGTGTGGGGCAAGGGAGATTATGTGAAAATGTAGAAGAAATGATTCTTTAAAAATATATAAAAAAATCATGTAACAATTTAAGAAGACTCAGTTGGGTTGGAAAGTGAGAGAATTCAACAACTCCTTTAGCCCTTATTTGGTCATTTTGGTGGACATTAAAATCAAATTTTTAGTAAATTTTGAAAAAATGTTCTGTTGAAAAGTTGTGGAATACTTGAGATATGAATTTTAATTTGTACCAAACATGACATTAATTTACTTTTAGCTTTTAGGTTTTCTAAAAAGTGGGCCAACTGCATCGGTCTTCATGAGTTCTCGGGTTAGACACTTAAACTCGGTATGGCGTGTTTATTATGGCGACCAATCTGTGAACTAGTGCTAATCGAATAAAGATCGTTTCAATCTGATTTTTAACGAGTGGGTCCTGTTTTTATCGATCTCGTAAAGAAATGGCGTTGATGATACTCGAATTGATTTGTACGGAGTGGTCCCGGTTTCAGGTATTCTTTGGACTTATCGAAGTTTTAGAGAGGAAAAGTTTGGAGACAAGCAGGTCAAGTGGTCAGTAAATCAAGAAAAAAGGAGCCTGGATTAATCAAAAAGTAGATATAAGAAAAGACGTGCTTTTGGAAGGCATAATTACTTATTCTTGTATAATTGCTTAACTTTGCCTTGATTAATCAGAAAGCAGCCATAATATTCGCATATCTTTCTACTTTTAACAACCACTTATTCTTGTATAATTGATCATTCTTGGCGTTTATTTAATCAATATCAGTATTTATAAGCAGGATGTAGGTGGAGAAAGATGGAAGTCTTGGCAGAAGATACCTAATATTACCTACCTGTATTCCATTTTGTCAAAGGATGTGATTTAAAGAATTATCAATTTTTATTTTTATTTTTTTTGAGATTGAAAGACATTAGTGAAGATGTTCAGATCGATGCACTATCGTATTAAAATATTGTAACCAGTAGAAATGACAACGATTTAATATAAACAGAGTGAATGTTTTAATAGATACAACTGAACAGTACAACGTTGAAGATTTTAACTAATTAAGTAGACACAGACAGATTTCAATAACCGCTCTATCCTTTCCTGAGTTTGTAAGTCAATAGTTAGTGAGCGTCACAAGAGCGACGTAAATAACTTAGTATTTTATGTATATTTGACGATGAATCAAATAGAACAAATGATGAAGATTAGTGTGGCTTCCCACAAATTTGTTATTTTGAGAACTCTCATTTCGGTTACTTGCAGTAAAGTAAAGAGTTCTTTTGTTAACAGCATGCTGATGTACACATTTTGCTATGCTTCTTAAGAAGCTGTTAGCATTATAATATCACTGGGGGGAAAAAATAAATTAAAAGGAACAGAGATCTGTCTTTGTAAATCCTCTCTCATTGAGATTTGAATTATTGAATAGAATCAAGAATCAAAGCAGAAGATGGCGGCAAAGAGCTTCTGCTTGGACTGCCTCGGGTTGTCGAACACGATGATGATGATGATGAAGAATTAGACGATGACGAACCTCGACTGCGAAGTTTCTTTTTCTCAGCTTCACAAACCTTGTCTTCCATTTTGAGGTTCCCAACTTTTGTTGAATTCAAATTCACTGGAATTATACAGTTGCAAAACAAACCTAGAAGACAGGTAAATATACTTTAGTACTTTGCAACAAAAACAAGGTAACTTAAATTGTGCAACTCAATTATGAACAAAAAAATAGCATTTGCATCCATTAAAAAGATCAATATTTTTAAACCCGACTCATGCATCGACTAATGGTTAAAGGGTTGAACCGGATAAAGTCAAAAGTCAAAAAATATATATTCCAAGAATATAAATATAAAGTGAATTTTCATTGATACAAAATAAAAAAAATACACACTATAAATAATCAAATTATAAAGTTATGTACATTAAAGATATTTACACATAATATAACATGATATATGTGAAGGTTGAATCGCTCTTTAACACAAAAATCCTCTTTCAAGAAAATGGAGTTAATATGTGGAGTGGATTTCAAGTCGAATAGTGGTTTTTCCTTTGAGTAATGTTATGTAACACTAGTCCAAGCGACACTATACTTCATTGTTTAATGAATCGGAAATATCAATTTCATAGGACAATGAAGTAATGTATCCCCACTATCACCTAAATTGGTGTAAAGTACCAATAATGCTACATAACAATATTCTTTTCCATTCAACTCCACCTACTTGATTTTCAAATATTGAAATTCAAAAATTGGGGGATTTAGTGCTTACCAATTCTAGCAAGCCGATTAACCCAATTTGGGATAGGATTTCCAGTGAGCTTAATGCAAGCATCATTACAAAAATGGTTGCAATTCTTTGAAATCAAATTGTATGCATTTCCTTTATATTTTTCTGCAAGTTCATCCATTACTCCCCTCACTTCCCCTCTAGTCATATCTGTCCATCCAATCAAAAGTGATTTTCTGAATGTAAATCCTTCACAATTTCTTGGCTCCCCTTCAAAAATCCCAGTTGTTGGGTACTCATGAGATCCAAATGCATACTCCACTCCATGAACTAACAAAATCCCATCAAACAAATTAATAAACTAGTAGGCAATGTTTGATATACAATATTGTACTTTCGGGCACGTTCAATATGCAATATTGTATTGTCAAGAAACAATGGATAGTGTTCCTACTACATATCAATAAAGTAGTCGGGCATGTTCCTACTACATAGCATTGTATTTTCAAGGGACAAGGCATAGATTATCTCTTTAAAGAAGGCAATCAATAAGCTAGTCCAGCACATTCAATAGACAACATTGTATAGTAAAGAAATAAGGGATGGTGTTCCTATTTACAAATCAATAAGCTAGTTGAGCATGTTCAATACACACTACTAATCAATACAATTTGGGAAAAAAAAAAAAAGGAAAAAAATTTAACTTGACATTGAAGTTGGAAATAAGCATACTGCCCAAATAAGTAAAATCTTTCAAATAAATCTTGGAAACAAAAATTTAGGGACTATTCTTGTCTTTCACTTTTTAGTTTTTAGTTTTTGAATTTTTAATTCATTTTAGGTACTGTGTTTTGAGTGTTCATTTTTAAATGGTTGAAAATGCGTTTTTTATTTTTTTTTATTTATTTTTTTTTTTTTTGTAATTTGAAAAATTGTTTTCAAAAATTAAAAAAATCAAACAAATTAATAAACTAGTAGGCAATGTTTGATATACAATATTGTACTTTCGGGCACGTTCAATATGCAATATTGTGTTGTCAAGAAACAATGGATAGTGTTCCTACTACATATCAATAAAGTAGTCGGGCATGTTCCATATATAGTATTGTATTTTCAAGGGACAAGGCATAGATTATCTATTTAAAGAAGGCAATCGATAAACTAGTCCGGCACATTCCATAGGCAACATTGTATAGTGTTCCTATTTACAAATCAATAAGCTAGTTGAGCATGTTCAATACACACTACTAATCAAATACAATTTGGGGGAAAAAAAAGGAAAAAAATTTAACTTGACATTGAAGTTGGAAATAAGCTTATTGCCCAAATAAGTAACATCTTCCAAATACATCTTGGAAACAAAAATTTAGGGCTATTCTTTTCTTGTTTCAGTTTTGAATTTTGAATTCATTTTGAATTTTGTGTATTCATTTTGAGATTGTTGAAAACGTGTTTGTTTTGTAATTTGAAAAATTGTTTTCAAAAATAAAAAAAATAAAGTTTTGACGGTTTTAACTAAAAATGGTCAAAACGATTTTTTTTTTACGTTTTCGGTCTTCTTTATAAATTTTAAAATTCGTTTGTGAAAATAGTTGAGTAAATGTATTTAGTGTTTTCTAAAACTAAAACTTGGAAATGACATGAAAACAGCAAAGAAAACGTGCCCTTGCTTTTAAGTGAGTTTTGCTAGCTTTTAAGCTTATCCAAAGATGCCCAAAACTGTTCATATTAATAATTCGAATTTAGATCTGATTTTGTTTTGAAAAGGAAAGATTGAAACTGTAACTAAAATATTTAAGAAAACTGACCTTGAACACCAGAATGGTAGACTCCAAGGCCAAGCCAATAAGCATAGCCATTAATGGAGGTAAGATCATATACATTAAGGTACACTGAAACAGATCCACGCCCATTCAAAATAGAGCTTTTCCTGCATAACATTTTGATTTCAATGCAAAAAACTCAAATTTACTCTGCACCTAATATCCCAGAATCAGTTCAGTTCATACTAGAAAATGGAACTGAAAATCTTGAAATTTAGCCGCCGCCGGCAAATTAATGCTGGACTGTCAACTTTTGGCGTTATACAAGAACTTGTAGAAATGGGCTTAAAGTTTTGTAGGATTTACAGGAAAAAAGGGCAGAGATTGGTTGGAATCTGAGCTGTTTGAACCCATTTTTAAAAATTTGAAAATTCTCTTCCGAGAGAAAAGTAACAAACTCTCATTATGACTTGCAGTAGGAGGTGTGTACTATAATATTACAGTAATAGTAATGACTAACTGATTTGATGTATATATTATGGTGGGGGTGATATGTTATTCTTGTTTTGTCACGCTTGGTTACATATATTTTTAAAATTTATTTTTAAATAATAATAATAATATTGTGAGCATGTTTTGTACCGATTAAAATCCAATTAAAATTAAGAATATAGTCATTATTGGATCCCACTCGTCTAATAAAAATCAACAATAACGACTAGTTTTTCAATTTTAATAATATCTATCAAACAGGCTCTGTGTATAAAATCATAATATTTCTCTAATATTCTCCAAAAAAAAATTATTTTTTTCAAGTGTATTTGAGTCACATTATTTTGGAAGAATATATTCTGAAATAATAAATTGATGGAGAATGTGTGGTTGAAAACGAAAGAAAAGTTATTGATGTGATGGAAAATATAATTTTGAAGAATGCGTGCTTAAAAATGAAAATGAGAATGAGAATTTTAATACGTATTAAACAGAGGCTAAAAAAATCTTAACCGACCCTTTTTGTTTTGAGTAATATTATTCATCCACAGTGGGGTTACAAATACAGTTTAGGTGGCTCTAAGTGATATGTTAAATGAAAGATGAAATTAAATGACTTATTTAATTTCACATATCATTTAATGCCACATTAACGTTACGTAAACTGTGTTTGGAATCCCAGTAAGGATGAATAACATTACTCGTTTGTTTTTCCCCTATAAAACTCATCCCTTGTTAATATTGAAAAAATAATTCATGAGATGATTCAATTCACCTCGATCGCCAACAAGCCATGTTAACGTGATTTAATACGAGATTACATTTGAACTCGATAGTGACGTATAAATGCCTTCTAGCTTCAATAATTAAATATTTATCCCAAACAAAAAAATCCACTCCAAAATCTAATTTTCATTTTAGTCCCTCAATATCTCAAAATTGTCAAAAGATGTTCAATTCGAGTTCAGCACTCTCTTATTGAAATATATCATCACTATTTACAACTTAGTCACTAAATTTTGTACTTACTGCTATTAGGACCTATTTTTAGGTTTAAGCCCCTCAAACCCACTCTTTTCGCTACAAGACGTATAAAAACATTCATATGACTTCAAATTATGGTTTTTGAAAATTTTCCAAAAATTTCACTTCGTCCTTGAGCTTTTTAGAAATTACTATAGTGAATCAACTCAATTTTCCACCTAACAGAGTAGTTTTAGCTATTTTGTACTTGGTCATAGCAAAATTGAAAAGTTGCTAAGTGACTTGAAAATTTCTTAAACTAGCATATTCACCTATAAAATTTTGAAGTATTACATAAGTTGAGCTTGTTATTTTTTTATTTATATTTTTCTAAATAAAATGTGAAAATGAAGGGAGCATAATTGAATTAAAACACATGCATATTGTTATAAAGAGTCACATCTCCATTGTTTAGTCCAAAATGAAGCGATTTAGGTGAGGAGATGTTCTGTTCTTTTTTTAGGTACTTACTGTAGTTCAAATTATTAGAGTATAGGCTGATGCAATAGATGCAGTAGACAAAATGTTAAAAAACATTCTAAAAAGGAAGTTAGACACCGCCAACATGGGCTGATGAACTGCCACAAATATTATGGTCGTATCTCACCACCACTAAAACACTTGAAAGTTCAAGAATAACTAATTAAGAGAACGGTGAATTGATTTTCAAAAACTTTTTTTGAAAAAATGATTCAAATTCAAGCAAGTTGGGAATGTATAAGTCAATAAAACAAAATGCACACTACAAAAGCAATAAGTAAAAAGAAAATAGAGTGAAAACGATATAATTGTGGAGGTTTGATCCCAATCAATTATCTACATTCTTCGTTACCAAACTCTCCATTACAAGCAAAATCTTTTCACTATATTGATTGACTTATGGTGTAATCCAAAACCCTTACAACGCTTTCAATGACTTAAAAATAAGGAACACCAATCTTTTTATAATTTTGAACTTTATAGGACCTCAATATGACTAAAATTATTGAGCTTTCAAAAGATCTCAATATCACCTACAAATATGAAGAATGTTTTTACAATTTGAACATCTATTTTAATAAATGATACAAATGATTTTAGTTCTAAGAGGGTCTAACACTTTAAATAAATTGCAATAAATGAAGCTCAAAGTGTTAGATGAGAAAACTTTGATGAAAAAGATGATTTTCAAAAATTGATTCAATCAATAAAAAAAATTTCCAAAGCAAATATTTGATGAATTAAATAGGATGTAAACTCAAAGAGTTTTGCTCAAATATTTCTCACTTTAATGCTCTTGAAGAATGATCTAAAGAATGAAAAGAGTAAGGATATTTAGAGTTCATAATAAAGCAGATAGGTGGCTTAAATTTTGTCTTGGCCATTGAACAAACTCTATCTATACTAATGGTATCCAAGATTCCAACCATAATACTGGATAATGGATGTGTCACATAGCTCCCATGGCAAATTTGATATTGTATCCATTGTACGATAAAGTGCTACCAATCTCATCTGGTCGATTTTCTTTCTTTCTAATTGTTGCAACAAGGCAATTTTTGCTTTATTTCTATGTCCGTTCGGGGATTTTTGTAATACAATCTACCGTCTAACTTTAACATTCAAGACGTTATTAATACCTTCAAAATAACGCAACCTTAGCATTTCATCGGTAAAAAACTAGTGTACGTCCTCCATAGGTATGCCACCATCCTGTTTACAAAAGTTTCATTGGTTAGGAAGTTCAGTGATAACAGACATCATAGCATCTAGGTCATTCTCATTTTCACTCAATTTTTGTTCTAACAGCCCATATCTTACTTTTCCTTACTCTTTTCTCTTGTGTTTTCATTTTCGTCATTTTTCCTTCCACCTTGCTTTCAAAATTCTCTCAATATTTCTTTCTTTTTTCACCTCTCTTTGAAGATTTATTCCAATCCAACCTCCCTTTGAGTTTGCCTATCGAGGTTCTTCTCCATGTAACTCTTATGTTTTCTTCACTTCGTCCCCCAATCATCGTCCAGTTCGAACATTTACTAGGTCTTCACCACAATCCTTATCAATGAAATACACCCTGATCATATAGCCCAACATGTAGAAAATTTAAAGAAAATAAAGAAAAAAAGAAGGCTAGAATTTCATTAATTTTGTATAATGAAAATTGAATACAAA
>CAIGRL010299628.1:0-13545 GCA_903798325.1 Fraxinus xanthoxyloides
TTTACCATTTAATCATATTTTACGTATAAGTTTCATTTTATTTTGTTTAAGTTCGTAAAAATTTGAAAATTGATCATAACTATATGATTCAAAAAATGTATTTTTTTTCTTGTTATGCTGGATTGTTGAATTTTCAACGGTGGATGTATTTTGAATTAAGATGCAAAAGAATCTATATTCCCTATCACTTATTATTTATCCCGTAAATAAGGAAGTCTAATTATTAATTATTATATATTCATATGTATATGAATTTTACGTTTATATTGATTGAAGATTTTTTAAAATATTATTTAATTAAATATTAATAAATAATTTTGTTATTGCAACCGTTAACGGTCAACGATCGCCCTACCTCACTCGACCTCCTGGATACATCACTAACCACATACTGAACGTGCCAATTTTACAAGATTGAAAATTACAATAATGATAGATAAAGAAAACTTTAGAATACAAGGATAATTTTAAAACATTCTTAAAAATGTTTTATCTCTCGCTAAAACAAGTTTGAAGAGGTCTTGAGTCTTCATCTTCTTTTATATTGAAAATTCCAGACTTCAAACCATCTTGAATTATATTGAAAAATCTTGAAAGACGATATGAGGAGCAATAATATATGTCATTGCGCCACTTTGGCTGCCTTCTTTTGAATAACTTTTGAATTTTTGTCCATTTTTTCCCGAATTTTGAATTATAGAATCTACTTTATTAAAATTAATTTTGAATTATAGAATCTACTTGAACCCGATAATTTTGATACTCATCTAAATAACTGGGTCTATTTAGTTATTTTTTAATTTCTGTGTTTTCTGTTCAATCAAATTATCAATGTTGTCTAATCCAAAACACATGTTTTCATTGCTTTAAGCATAGTCTATTGATTCTAATTGAGAATCATCATCATCGTCATTTGATTTTTATTTATTTGAAGAGGTTTCGGGCAATGAAATAATTTTTTTCAAAATAATTTGTAATTGTTCAGGAGTTTTGCACTGATTGAACATGGTCATAAGTCTTGATTTTTGGCAAAAAAACAATATGTTTGTCTAGTTCTTCTTTTGATAGTTTTGGAACACCAGTATTTCTTTGTTCTTGAATTCATGAGTTTACAACCTTAGGTCAACAATTTGTCTCATGAAATTTTGATCACCATTTAATTTTGAGCATTCTGACTATTTTTTTGACATTGAATTCGTAGCTTTTATTTTGAACAACTTGATAGTTGTAGTAGAAAATCCACGTAACCTTAAGGTTGTGAGTAAATTGAAATAAAAGATTTTCTTGATACTTTAAAAATGATTTGCATCTTTTTTG
This sequence comes from Fraxinus xanthoxyloides, assembly GCA_903798325.1. Lineage (NCBI taxonomy): Eukaryota > Viridiplantae > Streptophyta > Magnoliopsida > Lamiales > Oleaceae > Fraxinus > Fraxinus xanthoxyloides. Next base: position 1,318 of record CAIGRL010299628.1, read on the forward strand.
AAGTGTTCGAACATTTGACAAGTAAGATTGGGTAAAATCCTCTCATCGAGTCCAAAATGTTCGAATCAATTTTGAGTTTTTTTTTGGAAAATTCATAACACAAGCTTAGTTGAAAAGGATAAACCACGAATGTGTCATTGATCTAAAATAAAAAGTATTGAACCAAGCATCTTGATAATCAAAATAATTGAAATGAGATTCGAACCAAGCATCTTAACAACACACACACACGAAATTAACCCACAACAAGCAACAAGTCACTTAATTATTGTTTCTAGATGATTAAGCTTAAAATCAATTTAAACTCTGTGTCAATTAATAAACATGCAGATTAAAAGCAATAAAGTAAATAACACCAAATATGATCAACGAGGAAAATCCATTTTCAAGATAAAAAATCTCCTGGCAAACTTGCCAATAAAATACATAAGAAAAGTTAACTAATAATTTGTCTAGACACCACTAAACTTTAGTTGACTCGGGCACCTAACTTGTAAATCACCAAGGAACTCCTTCGGTAATGTTACTCGCACTTTCTAGCAACTTTGGACTACTTTTCTATCTGTGTGGATCACTATGAATGAACTTGTTTCGAGTGATGTAAATACAAGCGCCTCTTCTCTCAAACTACAGAAAAAGCTTATAGGTGTAGGTAAGATTTTTGGTATTTGATCAAAAGATCTTCTTGTGTTTTTGTGGCTGATGCAAGAAATTTGTATATATATATATTGAACTTCAAGTATATTCTGTTGACTTAAAACAAAGATCAGCCAATAATGAAACAATATTCACGATGAACTTATGAATCAATGATCAAATGGTTAAATCTAGAGATTTTTGAATGTGTTTTGGATTTTCAATAATATAATCTCTATAATGAGATAATGAGTCAATACAACTTTGGGACGGATTAGGCTGGGTATGTATTATATAAAAAGTTTGAAATTGAATAAGATTGACAAACAGGAATTGTGAACAGAATTTCGTCATATACATAAGTTGCTAGACGTTAGGCTCGGGCCAGGCGATCTGCTGCCAACTTACATTTATTTTGACACCTCCAAAGATTATACTATGCCCTTGTTTGACAATCATTATTTGAAGTATTTTTTTCTACATACTTATTTTCAACCACACATTCACATAATAAAATATTCTGCAAGTAAACCCAAAGTTTTTTCTTACATTTTTACCACACATTTTCCATAAAAATCACTATTTAAAACTTCGTTTTCTAGAAAATGATATTCAAATAAGGGCTACCAACTCACAACTATTTAGACTTTAATTACAACACAATAATTCATGATTTTAAATATGGAAACTGCCAATAACTAATTTGAACATTGCCAATTACAAATTTGACTTAACAAACTCCTCATTTGACATTCAGTGACAAAATCATTTATTTCAAAGACAAATTAAAACAACTCAACAACAATCTACCCAAAGACTCAATTCTCAAACTTTAACTATTTGTCATACCTATTGCCTGAAATAAAAGAAAACGACAAGACCATGTAAAAAGTAAGAGGAATCCAACAATTAGAAAAATATATCGAAGTTATAAAAACAACACAAGTATAACATGTGTAACACCAAGCTTGTAATACTTCTTGCATCAATAATTTAGAAATAATATAGAACATCAATATCAATATTGCCACACTACAATATCAATATAAACATGAATACCACCAAGAGGAATGAGTGAAAACAAATATACTCATATATAATGGTGCAAAACATGGGAGAATTTTTTTTATTTTTTTGTGACAATTGTGTTTTATGGGTTTTTAAATATAACATAAAATCTTAACAGTTCAATCACATGAACAGTTGTTTGTTTACTTTTACATGTATAATTCGTAAACAGTAAACTTTTCTCACATAATTTATTTTAAACTTACATAGAATAAATTGCATAAGCTACACGTAAAAATTGTCATTAATCTCCCATATGGAAGTCTTAAAACCTTATATAAATAAAAAGGGAACTCCTTTGGTTGTGTGACCCGCACTTCCCGACAATTTTGGATTATTTTTCTCTCTGTGTGGATCACTAAGAACGAACTTGTTCTGGTGCGCTAGAAATCCAAGGGCCTCTTCTCCCAAATTTCAAAACTCTAAAGGCTTATAGGTGAAGGTAGGGTTTTTGGTGTTTGATCAAATGATCTTCTTGTGTTTTGATCTATGGCTGACGCAAGAGATTTATGGATGTATGGATTTGAGCTTCAATGTATATTTTCTTGATTTAAAATAAGACTCAACCAATAATGAAATAATATTCGAGATGAATTTATGAATCAATGATCAAGTGGTTGATTCTAAAGATATTTGGATGTGTTTTGAATATAATTGAAAAATATGGTAAAAATTGTGAACAGAATTTTCCCAAAACACACTTCACTTGAGCGCTATGCCTCACGCATAGAGAGCGGTCGGTTTGCCTCTCGAGTGCCGGCTCACTTCACTTACTCACAAGTATTTTGACTCTTCCAAGGACTATACTACAAACTCACACTTATTTTGAATTTAGTTACAACTTCATAACTCATAATTTTAAATACTGAAACTGCTAGTAACTAATTTAGACACTGCCATTACAAATTTGACCTAACAAAATCGTCATGTGAACCTCACATATTCATCTTTATGATACTAGTTTTTGTTCTTGATTCTCGAAGATAACTATAATGAATTGTATAGAGATGTGATCATTTTTTTCTAAAACCAATTGAATTAAGTTGGAGTCGGTCGAATTAGTTCAATTACAGTTAACTCGATGAGTCATATTCTTATTAAAGCTTAATTGTAATCACCTCGATATATGTTTTTTTCTATACCTTTTTTTTAGTCTTTTCTTTTTCGTCCTTAATGCATTACATCAGTTTATAGTTTATACACAAGGACTGAGACTCACTATATTAACATAACTAAATGTGTTTTTTCTTTTAAATAAACAAAATTTTCTCATGCTATTGAAGATTATTGAAATTTATATTAGCCATCTTGAAGTTTAATCCTGGCTTCGTGCACTGCAGCAAGAGGAGCTAACCTATACATTCTTGGAGAGAAATTGTGGCACAATGGTGATTGGGTTGTTATTGTTGCTGCTAATTGGGTTGAATATGTGTTAATTACTTGGTGGCTTCTATTTCATTTGGGTTTAAGCCTATTTAGTTAAAACACATTTTTTCACTAAATGCCTGGACTGTTTGAGATGTTGCCAAGTGTCACCCCATGGACCATTGGATGGAGATCTTCTAGTGGCTTCTTTTATATGCATCTAGGGTTTGAGTTTGATAATGGAACTCATTCTCTCGAACTCTCTATGCTCCCTTTTGTCTTTTCTGTTCCTTGTACTCTGAAATTTGAAAGAATTTCTGATCTACTGTAATTTTCACCTCTTGTATAGGTCTTGACTGATTTCCAAAGGATTATAGTTTTTATCCTTGAGTGGATTTCTATTTAGATCAGTGAGGGATTTCGATATTGATGTAATCTTGGGTGACTTTGTTTGAGTTCCTATGGTGTATTTTGAACGGTTCTTGGTTCTGGTTAATACAGTGATTTCTTCTGATTGGTGGAAGCTCAAAAGGGGATTAGGAACTCTGGTTTTGAACCTCTTACCTTCGGACGAAAATCGTGTGTTCTTTACTTGTTATTTTCAGTATTTTGTGTATTATTTCTATTTTGTTGGTTAAAGTGACTGATAATTTTGAACCTACTCGTTACAATGGTATCAGAGCTTCTACATAGTTGTTCTTGGCTTTGATTTGTGTAGATTTTAAAGTTTTTACACCTGATTCATTTGTTCATCTTATTTCTTGAAACCCTAATAAAGGGATTTGGTGAGTTCGTTCCAGTTTTCTGCAATTTTGTACAAATTGTTGCTTATACTTTAAAGTCTCTTGCAAACTTTTCAAAAAAAAAAAAAAACATTAAGTTCTCAGACTTTTCTTGGAAATACCTTTGTACAGAGACCCTTAGAGTTGTCTGGAATCTGAGGATTGCCTTGATTTAGAGTTAGGGACCTTGATATTAAGCTTATGCACGTGTTCTTTAACTCTGTATATTGCAAACTATGATAATTTGTACTAGCTCTTGTGTTTTAAGACTTTTTTGTGATTGTCTTACCTGGAATTAACTTTCGAAAATACTGAACATTTGTTTATACAACTCTACAGTCTCTGAATAATTCAGTGTTGTCACTTAAGTGTTGATAACTAGATTATTACATGTTGTATATGCCTTTGGTGTGCTCTGGCTGATCTGCATATATTAGCTTTTCATTTAAATTTATTATTATGCCTTCTTCAAAATTTGAATTGGAGGTTTTTAATGGTAAATGAGACTTTAGTCTCTGGTGCTAAAAAATGAAAGTTCTTTTACTTCAACAAAAATGTGCAAAAGCCATTTATGAGTCATGGTCAACTGATCTTGAATCAAGCAAAGTAACTAAATAAGAAGAGACAACATGGAGTTTTATATTTTTACATTTGTCTGACAATATGCTTAGAGAGGTTGGAAAAACAAAGATTGCTACTGAATTGTGGAAAAAATTAGAAACCACTTATTTGAATAAAATCATGCTAAATAAGGTTTATCTTTTGAAACAGTTTTTTGATTTTAAACTAGACCCATCTCTTAACCTTGAAACTAACATTTCGTGACCTAGCTAATTGTAATGAGAAACTCTCAAGTGGACAACTGGCTGTGGTTTTATTAAATTGACTTGGTGATAAATATAAAGATGTTAAAAACGCAATTGAATATAGTAGGAAAACTCTAACTACTGATGTGATTATTAATGCCTTAAGAACTAAGGAGTTAGAGTTAAAATCTAAACGAAAAGAGTCTGTTAGTGGTATGAATCTGATGGTAAAGTCAATGTATAATCCCAAAAATAGTAACTTCAATAAGAAATTAGGACACAAGAAGAAAGGAAATCAGAAAGATTAAATGAAGATTAAATGTAAGAAGTGTTTTTACTGCAAGAGGAATGTCATTTTATCAAAAAATGTTTTAAGAGACTTAGTGATAATATAAACAAGTCTAAAATTGATGGTGATGCAACTTTAGCTTGTAGCAATGAGGCTAATTTACATTTTGCAAACACAAAACTTTTTTTTACTCCACTTTAGCAGCAATCTCTATTCCAAATGATGGGTCACAAATATGACACAAGAGATTGGATCATATTAGTGACAAAGGATTACGGCTTTTGAAAAAACAAGATATCTTTGGAAAAGATAACATTGAAAAACCCAATTTTTGTGATTATTGCATTCTAGGAAAGCATAATAGATTACCATTTTTTTCTGGAATACATAAATCTATGTCTATATTTGAATACTTGCTTGTTGATCTTTGGGGACCAGCTTATGTGCCTATTCATACACATTTTAAATATTTCTTGTTGGTCATTGATGATTTTTCTAGAAAAAATTGGATTTTCCTTTTAAAATCTAAATATGATACTTTTGTTGCTTTTAAATAATGGAGAACTTTAATTAAAAACTAAAGTGATAAAAGGATTAAAGTGTTAAAAACTGATAATAGCCTTGAATTTTTGTAACTATGAGTTTGATGAGTTGTGCAAACTGCATGGTATATTAAAACACAGAGCTATTACACACACTCTACAACAGAATGTCTTGGCTAAAAGAATGAATAGAACTATTCTTGAAAAAGTTAGATGCATGCTTTTAAGTTCTGATCTTCCTAAGCTATTTTGGGGGGAAGCTACAGAAACTGCTAGTTATCTTATTAATAGAAGTCCTGCTAGTGCTATACATTTTAAAACTCCTAAAGAAATGTGGAATGGTAAACCAGTAGACCTTAGTAATTTGAGAGTCTTTGGATGTGCAACCTTTGCACATCAATCTGAAGGGAAATTGGATCTTAGAGCACTTAAGTGTGTATTCTTGGTTATGGTGAAGGAGTGAAAGGTTATAGGCTATGGGTAAGGGTAAGGGTAAGGGTAAGGGAAACCAAAGGATATAAAATCATTAGAAGCAGAAATGTTGTGTTTAATGAAAATGATCTACCTCGTTTTAAAAATAATAATAACACTGGACCTTTAAGTCAGACTGAGAGTGTAGAAAAAGAGACTGAAATTGAGGTGGAGCAAGTTGAGGATGATTATCAACTTCCTAATGTTTGGACTGGAGATGTTGATGTTGAAACTCATAGTAATGATGAATTTGAAAAATTTGAAGCTGATTGGGAAACAAATCAATCTTTAGATGATTATCAACTTGCTCGAGAAAGGCAAAGAAGACAAGTGAGATAACCTGTGAGGTTTGATGATGAAGTGTCTTTGCTTACTGTTCAAGGCTTCATTGATAATGAACATGTATCCTTTGTTAAGGCTGAGTAGCAAAGATTCCAAATATTGGCTTGAAGCAATGCAAGATGAAATAGAATCTCTTCAAAAGAATAAAACATGGATTTTGACTAAAAGACCTGAGGGAAAAATGGTTGTTGATTGTAAATGGATCTTCAAGATAAAAAGGGGGAACAAAATGAGAATGACATTAGATATAAAGTTAGACTAGTGGCTAAAGGCTTTACTCAAAAGGAGGGAATATATTTCAATGAGATCTTTTCTCTAGTTGTAAAATTTACAACTGTTAGAGTAATATTAACATTAGCAGCTTAGTTTAATTGGGAACTGGATCAATTGGATGTTAAGACTGCCTTTTTAAATGGAGATCTTGATGAAACTATTTACATAGAAAAACCAAAAGGTTTTGAAGTAAACAAAAATTCTAACTCGGTATGCTTTCTTAAAAAGTCCTTATATGGTTTAAAACAAGTTACAAGACAATGGTACAAGTGTATTGAAATTAAAAAGAATAGCAGGGAAGGCACGCTTAGTCTCTGTCAAAAATCTTATGCTTTGAAATTGTTAGAAACTTTTTTTATGATTGACGCTAAAAGTGTGAGTTTACCTTTAGCAAATCATTTTAAAACTTCAAGTGATCAATGTCCCAAATCTGAAGATGAATTCAAAGGAATGGCAAGAGTGCCATGTTCTAATGTAGTTGGGTCATTTATGTATCTAATGATTTGTTCTAGACCTGATTTGGCTTTCTCAATAAGTGTGTTGAGTAGATACATATCAAATCCAGGTAAAGCTCGTTAGGAAGCTATGAAATAGCTTCTTAGATACATTAAGGGATCTTGTAACTTAGGAATTCAATATAAGAAACAAACTGAAGGTGTTGTCTTGAGGGGTTACACTGATTCTGACTATATAGGTAATATGGATAATAGGAAATCCACTTCTGCCTATGTGTATACTTTGTGTAATTCTTGCATAAGTTGGAAATCACAACTACAAAAATTGTTGCATCATCTTCAACTGAAACTGAATATATTGATGCAACTGATGCTATAAAAAAGAGAATTTGGCTAAAAGGACTCTTAAATGAATTTGGTTTTGTTAATGATGTTGTTTTATATTTTGATAGCCATGCCATTTATTTGAATAGGAAACCTATTTTAATAATAGATCTAAACATGTTGATGTGAAATTTCATTTTATTGGAGATTTTATCTCACAAGGTATTGTAAAACTTGAGAAAAATTCTACTCATTTTAATCTCGCTGATGTTGGTACCAAACTGCTGCCTTTAAATAAGTTTTTGGACTGTTTAAACCTGCTAAACATTAATACTTGCTGATTTATATATTAGGAACAAGAGCAAATGATACTATAATTGAGAAATCACTATAGATGAAACTGGGATCATTGTACCAAGGTGGATATTGTGGAGAAATTGTGGCACAATGATGATTGGGTTGTTGCTGCTAATTGGGCTGAATCTGTTAATTGATGATTGGGCTGATTATTGCTTAATTACTTGGGGACTTCTGTTTCATTCGAGTTTAAGCGTGTTTAGTTAAAACACGTTTTTTCACTAAATGCTTGGACTGCTTGAGATGTCGCCAAGTGTCACCCTATGGACCTTTGGATGGAAACCTTCTGGTGGCTTCATTTATATGTGTCTAGGGTTTGAGTTTGATAATGGAATTCATTATCTCATTCTCTCGAACCTCTGTGCTCTCTTTTTTCTTCTCCATTCCTTGCACTCTGAAACTTGAAAGCATTTCTGATCTACTATATTTTTCGCCTCTTGTATAGGTCTTGACTGATTTACAAAGGGTTATAGTTGTTATCCTTGAGTGGATTTTTGTTTAGATCAGTGAGGGCTTTCGATCTTGATGTAATCTTGGGTGATTTTGTTTGAGTGCATGTAGTGGAACGGTTCTTGGTTTTAGTTAATATATCGATTTCTTTCAGTTAGCGAAAGCTTAAAAGAGGATTAGAAACTTCGATTCTGAACCTCTTGCCTTAGGGCAAAAACCTCGTGTTTTTCACTTGTTATTTTCAGTATTTTGTGCGTTATTATATCTATTTTTGTTGGTTAAAGTGGTTGATAATTTTGAACCTACTCGTTACAATTCTCCAAAAAATAAAGCTCAAATACAGACAAAATAATTGATGATCATTAAAAAAGAGTTGGATTACACGAGATGATCAACAACTTGATCCTTGATCCATTTGATTAGATTTAAACTAACTATTCAACTTTTCTGAACAAACATGGTCGTAATTAAAAACAAATTTTATGTTTAAACTGTTAAGGGATATAATCCCACATCGAATAGAGATGAAAACATTAACCAACTTATAAGGGTTCGGGCTACTCCTCTTAATAATGTTGACCTTTTAAGATGGAACCCTAAATGTTAACAATGTATCAGATACCATTGAGCTCCAACGAGCATTTTGATCCAATTAAGACTCAAAAAAATGAGCACACGAATTTCAATATTGGTCTACTTAAACGAGCCACCATCTTACGAGGGTATGTTAAGGGATAAAATTTCACATCGAATAAAGATGAAAGCATAGACCAATTTACAAGAGTTTGAACTATTCTTCTTAATAAGGTTGACCTTTTAAGATGCAATCTCAAATCTTAATAGTTTTGATAGTTAAAAAAATTTATTTTACGAAAAGGTCGACCCTCAACAAATATTAAGAATTCACCCTTCTCTATGGGGCGTTGACCTTTTGTCTTCAACTAGGATAACGGGGCAACATGAACGAGAATATACATAAACTTTTGTACAGAACTCATAATTGATATTTGTAAAAGGCAATGAACTCGTGACTCAATAATTTTTCAAATAAAATATTGTCTCTTGTGAAAGGCTCTATATCAATTGTGGAACTCTAGTTTTTTCATGTACAATGCGTGTTAGTTCCTAAATATCAACCCTATATCCCTGGTTTCATTCAGAAATACCATATTTGGTATCTTTAGTCCCAATGGACTTCGTTTAGATGGTATTTAACCTTAAAAATGGTACATGGGATGCTTGGTTGCAAGGATTCAAGTGGATTAAGTTGTGCAAAATGTGAAGAAACAAATCATTGAATGTTATGATAGGCGAGGAGAGAGACATGTAATGATTCAACTACTATGCAAAATAATAATATATATGTTATAATATACTCCTATATGATTAAATAAGCGGTATTATTGGTGCTTGGTATATGTATACCTTATGTGATGTATAATGTTGTTAAATATTTGCGTAAGCATATTGATATTAATCGGATCAACCTCGACTAGGATCACATTAGTTGGGCATGTGATCGGGTTACTCGACATTTGGATAGATATGGTGGACAGTTGGATGATATTCACGTGCACATCACAATGGCTACTGCTCATCCAGGTACATCCACAGCTGGTCAACTGGTTCTACTTCTATCTCTATCGTCCAATACACCCCCAAAAAGTCCTTAGATCCCTTTTTTGCTACATTTATTGTCTTTTATTTTGTATATACATATATTGAGGGCAATGTGATTGGTGTCGAATCCAACAAATAGTAAATGCTTGCTCTTTTAAAATATAAACTGCAGCAAGGGTGAGCAAAACCATATCTACAGAAATTGGTTAGATTTAATTCTTTAGAGATTATGACAATAAAAGGAAGAGGGGGTTTTGGATTGTTGTGAATTTAAAAAAATTAAATTTAAGCAATTTTTTTCTAGAATGCAAATTAAAGAGAAGATCAATATTATTCAAATATCCAGCCCAAGTTATAATCTCATAATTGATTCGGAGAATCGATCATTGATGCAAAAATAAAATCCTTTATTCATTCAACAAATTGATTATGGTAATTGACACGATCTAATAACCTATATTTCCTTAGTTTCTCGATAATCAAGAAATGCTCTTTGACTATTTCTCTTGTCAATAAACAACCTTAAACACGATCATATGATTTAATTTACCAACAACATTAATCTCTAGAGAGATTACCAATTCTAACCAAAAAATACATAAGCGTGATTCATTTAAGCTAGATTACATATCTCCATAACATGAATTGAAAACCCTATTTATAACCAATTATGTTATTTTACAACTAATATTAAACTATCCAAACAATAACGGGTTTAGATTTCGAATTGGCGATATATTATTTTGACAATCAAACAACGTGCACTTTGTATAATCAATCAAAATAATAATTTCAAGAAACGCAAAAGATATATAAATAGAGAGAATAGAAGAACAATGAAAATTAATTCGATCTCGCAATTCTTGAAGAATCAAAACTTTAATTATCCTTGTGCTGGATTAGAAATATAGCAATCCATGAAAATTCAGAAAAACAAAACAATCTTTTTCTAGCTTTTTTTCCTTCTCCTAAAACGTGCAGCCCCCCTCCTTTTTTAAAGAAGACAGAGTTCCTTATGGAATGCTTATCTTTAAGGAAAGATAAGATTTTGGTTTTCTATTTCTAATCTAATTCTAATCATCCCCAAATGTTTTTAAAAAAAATCCTCTAATTACATAAGGGGTCCCTCTAAAATATTATATTCTCATTCCGTTTGGGAAATATATATAGTCTTCCAAGCCTTCCTTTACAAAAATCTCGCCTATCGGTCTTTGGCCGTTCAGGTTAGTAAGGCGACCCACGCCTTAAGTAAAATCCGCTTCATCATTATGAACTTTTCTTTTTCTTTTGAGCTTCAATTCTGCTTTCCAAAACTTGTGAAATTAAGTCCAATTTGATCCAACTCCTTCATATAACCCTTAAAACAAAAAAATACAACCAAAATTAAAAACTTGAGCGGTTGTAATCATCAAAATATGAGGAAATATAACAAATTAAATAGCTATTATACATTCTATCACAATGTATAGTTTAGGTTTGGCAGTGGATGACATTGAAATTATACCCTTCTATTACAATCTACATTTTGTGTGATTTGATATTATTGTGTGTTAGCATTTTGCTGTTTGTTTATATAAAAAATTGAAAACTCCAAAAGTATTTTTGTTTGTTTATGTATGCTTATGTGAATTGGATAGCGTTGCCGACTAAGGATAATATATTTGGAATTACTTGTGATTCATAAATTACATATAGATTATGATACTTTATTATTTTGAAACTTATCATTGTGAGATTTGCCCACTTTAAGCACACGATAGTCATGTTAGTCATCGAAGATTTTTGAAATGATTACTTGAANTATAACAAATTAAATAGCTATTATACATTCTATCACAATGTATAGTTTAGGTTTGGCAGTGGATGACATTGAAATTATACCCTTCTATTACAATCTACATTTTGTGTGATTTGATATTATTGTGTGTTAGCATTTTGCTGTTTGTTTATATAAAAAATTGAAAACTCCAAAAGTATTTTTGTTTGTTTATGTATGCTTATGTGAATTGGATAGCGTTGCCGACTAAGGATAATATATTTGGAATTACTTGTGATTCATAAATTACATATAGATTATGATACTTTATTATTTTGAAACTTATCATTGTGAGATTTGCCCACTTTAAGCACACGATAGTCATGTTAGTCATCGAAGATTTTTGAAATGATTACTTGAATATAATAGGTTAAATGAGTTTTGAGCATAAGTTGTTAAAGCCAACATGGTGACACAATCTTTTGGCCATTTTTGAAAGTATAATTTGGGGATGGTTAAGTCGATGTTAGGAGTTATTTAGATAGACGTTGAGTCCGTGCATTTAAATCTTCGTCAGTAGCATTATTAGATAATAGGTAAAACCTAAGTGGAACCATACATTAAAAATATAATCCAACCATTCGTACTAATAAAAGATATAAGAGTTCGTTTGATTCCAAAGGTGAAAAATG
>CAIGRL010299695.1:7035-26265 GCA_903798325.1 Fraxinus xanthoxyloides
AAAAAAAAAAAAAAAAGGAAAAACAGCAGGAAATTCCGGGGAAAAGAGTGCACAAATGAGATTTTATTACTTATATTTCGTCGAAGAAATTGAAATTTGCTGTGCGATTAGGCACTATCCCTTTGTAATTCGGAATGATGCTTGGCCTTGGCTTGGGTGAGAGGAACTAGAAAGAAATATGCATCATTGAGTTCAGTAGCAGACTGAGGGAGGACTTGAATGTGTGAATTTCCAATTAATTATTTATATGTTATTTTAAATTATATTTGGTTGATTAGTTGTGAAGTGAACGATAGTAAATTTGAGATTGATATGAATTTAATAATTAAATGTTAATAATTAATTTTATGGATAACGAATATCAACATATTATTATTATTATTATTAATTTGGAATTATGTGCTAGTTATGATAATTGGATCCACGTCCCACTCACCCTTTTATAGTTAAAAATAAATAGTATTAATTAGTCCTAGTACAAATATCTTTCCGTCGGTCTATCTCACGCTTTTATATACCTAACCCTATCCCCAACTCTTCCGTGAACCTGAGTGATGTGACTCGAGGATGGGTTCTTAATTGAGATTTTGATGTATTTTAAAAATGCTTCTGAATTTAAGTATCTTCAATTGATGAATGTCGATGTATTTTAATGGACTTAGTAAAATCCAAGTGTCTACAACTGAAATTTTAGAGTGCATTTGATTGTCAATATTTTTTCATGAAAAATGTGTTTTTTCAACTAATTTTTTTATCTTTGTGTTGTTTGATTGACAATTTTTTTCAAGAAAAATAATTTTCCTACTTTTGGATATGTGACCATATTTTCCTTTAGAACAATGAAAATATTTTTTTTAGGGAGATGTTTTTATTTTCTAATTAGTTTGCTCTCTTTTTCTCTCTCATATACACACCAATAAAAAATGGATAAGTATAATATTTTTTTAGATTGAAAACTAAATCAATCAAACACATTTAATTAAAATTTTCATACAAATAAGTTCTAGACAATTGAATTACCTAAAATTTATTTATTTTCCATACAAACTTCATGCTCGCAATCAAACGCTCCCTAATATGAATTCGAAGTTGGGAATAGAGTTACTTGCAGACAATAGAGGTTGGCCCTCTCAACAGAATTGTTTAACTTCCGAAATTTCCTTATCTAAACGCATGTTTGGAAAGTGTTTATAGACGATTTTATTATAAATAGATATAAATGAATGATTCATAAGAAGTTTGTACTTTAGAATATTGGAATATGTGGCTAAAAAGTTTATAAACATGAGCCAAACATAGGCTAAGATGGATTACATTATTCCTTGATCTATTTCCCCATAAGCAAACATAGGCTAACCTTGTGCTTGAGTGAAAGGATTAGGCTTCATACAAGTTAATGATAAGTAACAACAATTAAGAATAACATAATTTGAATTTTGAAACGTCACCTCGAAGTATATCTTATTTAACGTAGAATAACTAGTTACAATCAACTTAAAAAATTACATCTTTTGAACTTTTTTATTATAACCGAATCCATCTTGTTCAACGATTCTCAAAACAACTTTACGTTTGCCAATCTAAATTAATGTAGCGTGAAGAATACAAGATCATTACCCCCCATTTAAAAATATTGTCATGGTCAAATTAGTTATTTTTCCCTAACCAGAAGCCATTTATATGCTTAGTTCCAACTCAGGGTATGATGGTCACCACCCTTGTACAGATCACCACCTGCTCTTTGAATTTTACGATAACAATTTCAATTAAACAAGTATAAGATGCCTTTCATGATGTTTACGTTAAATGAAATGATTATAATATCTAGTATTACTGAAAATTATCATTAATGAAGATGATAACATTTGACACTCAATCACGCTAAAATTCACTGTTATGAATGATACTGCCAAAAAAATGAATCCAAATTATCTGGACGGAGAATCAAGATTGACTGAGATCGACCACACGGTCTACTCTGATCATGAACGTCGGTGCAACTGCAATCCTTGTTAAACAATGGCTGCTGATAGCTATCTATTTATTATCGTTGTTTGTATGGAGACATATAAGAAATCTTAAATTTCGCGTTTCTTAACTACTTGGGGGTCCCTCTCTCATCATTGTGAATCTTTCTGCGTCACCATTTAGACAATAATCCTTTAGTCAACTCTCTCTCTCTCTCTCTCTCTCACACACACACACTCAGAGTCCAAATCCTGAATTAATATTTTGCAGAATAATTTCTTAACGAGAGAAATTTAAAGCTACTAGCTACCCCAGAGTGGTTGGCCATTGGAGGTCCAAAGGTTCAGTCAATTATATATTAGGATATCGTTAAGTCCACCAACTAACAATTTAAATATATAGATGCTTTATTTATGATCATATATAAATACAAATTTGCAGAAAAAAAAAAAATGAAATTAATATCAATGCGAGCATTAAAATGCTCTTCCGAAATTTTAAGGTTTCCTGCAGATCCAAATTTTTTTGGCGTGTCGTTAATAAATTTTGATGTAATTGTAGGGAAATGGAAAACAATTGAAATATTGGCTTCTCCAGATTGTTTTTATTTGTCTTTTCTAGTAGCCTGTAACAAAACCTCAAATGAATGTCAAATTTGCCAATTATTACTAGAAAGAAAAAAACAACCTACTAATATAAAATAAAGCCAACAATTGAAAACCTTAGAAACTTGTAGGATTTTATATTGTTATTTTAGTTATATACATGTATGCCTGAATACCAAGTTGTGCATGATCATTCATCATCCATAATTTGCGACGAATATTAGAAAAAGAATAAAAAATCCACAGCTGTTTTGAGTAATATGAGAAGATAATAGCATTCAGATGACATGCATCCTTTTTCTGTACATACAGATATTCAAGAAGAATCTATAGGTTATCTATGTGTACGATGATAACTACTTTGAATGGATAGTGTACAGATACATGTAAATGTATATGGACAATATGTATATGCTGTTAAATTAAAAGGGAACCCAAAAAAAAAAAATGAACAAAACTCACAAAAAGGGAAGGCACAAACTCCAAACCTTCATGCATATATTGTGTCTAAATACTAAGCAATCTCAGGAAATAGAGGGTAATCCAGAAGACCAGACCACAATTGTGCTCCTCCATAGCTCGATGTACTACAAGCATCTCCAGCAATAGTATTGGAAGTCTGATCAGTCATCGGTGGGACTGTGGCGGCTGGGGATGGAGATGGAGAAATAGTTGGAAGCCATGGGGAAGAGTGTGAATTTTCTCCTTGATTAAGAATACCAAAATGAGAGCCGGCCTGAACCATGTCCTTGTTTAAAGAAGTCTGAAGGCTGCATGGGACCTGTAAATCAGGCATATGGGAGAAAGGGATTGAATCAATAATTGCCTGGAAACTTGTATTGTTATTGGCAAAAGAGGTGGGTGGGGTAGGTAGTTCCACGTAGGGTGTGTTTAACACCATGTTTGGACTAATGGCATTTAGATTATTTTGGAAGGTAGCTTCCACGGAAGCTGGAGGTTGAAGAAGACACTGCAAGTATTGATTCAGTCTGGCCAGTTGGACAGCTTCATTCTGAAATCTCATGGCCTGATCCTCCCAAGAAGGGTTTTCAATGAGTTCTTTGAGGTTGGCCAGGGCTATAAGATGAGGCAAGCTCGAAAAAATTTCAGTTCGCGGCCGGTGAGTCATTGGATCAAATCCCATCTGAATCAACTTCTTCTTCAGATGAGTGTTCCAGAAATTTTTTATCTCATTATCTGTCCTTCCAGGCAGATGTGTTGCAATTGCAGACCATCTTGTTAAAAAAAATTAAAAAAAAAATAAAAAAAAATTATGATAAATAAAAATGGAGATAAATTAATCTTCGTACAAATTATTCAAGCTAGGAGCAAGAATTACTTGTTTCCAAGGATGGAATGGAGATTGAGAATTGTCTGCTCCTCTTCTTGAGAAAATTTTCCTCTTTTGATATCCGGTCTCAAGTAATTTGTCCAACGGAGCCTGCAACTCTTTCCACATCTGTTAAGACCTGTAAACACACTGATTAGAAAAATTCTTCGAGGCGGGGAAGGATGTGACGGGATGAAGTTGATGGTGGGATAGTAGGTAACCTACCAGCAAGTTTGGGGAGGGCTCTCCAGCTGCCATGGCCATGTTTCTGGATATGTTTGATGAGCTTGTCATCTTCTTCAGGGGTCCAAGGACCTTTCTTGAGGCCACTTTCATCACAGCAAGGGGACCTTCCCATTGTTTTCTGGCTCTCTAATAATTACTTACTATAGGTTTCCTAATGATTTGGTTGCCTCCCTAAAATCCTACCAAATAAGCCAAGGCCCTGGGGATTATATATAATGCTCTGCTTCCCTTTGTCCTTATGTTGTATGCCTCTGGGACATGTCTTACGTGGGTGCCCCCACATAACTTTTAATCTTGATATTACATAAATATCCTTTCCTATTTTTTAAAGGGAATTGTTTAAATAGTATAAATTAAAAATAAATAGAAATGAGTGATGGTAACTAGATATAGGTGTAAATCTCGTGAAATACGTGAATAGAAAATGATTTGATCATTTATTAAAAAAAAAATTATAAACGACAGCCAAGCATGAGCATTATACTTTGTTTGTTTGAAGTGGTAGTATATTGAGCCCATGTTTGATGGAATTAAAATAAGATTTTAATAAAAGTTGATAAAATGAGTGGTTGAAAAATTATGGGTCCCAAAAATATATGTTATAATTAGTTGTTAACTTTTACTTAAATTAAAATCTGAATTTTAATTTAGACCAAATAAATGATAAATTACTGTTTTATTAGAAACTTAAAGTGCTTGCTTGGCTAAGCTTTTTAAGTGATCATAAGTCATGACTGTAAGCCTCTGTTTGACCCCCATTAAAAGCATGCTCTTTTTTGTTGAGATTAAAATCAGATTTTTAGTACATTTTGATAAAAATTGAAGAAATGTAGTTAAAAAGTTGTGGATCCCATGAAATGTGTGATTAAAATTAATTGTTAACTTTGACTTGAAATTTTAATCCAAACCAAACAGGGGCTATAATTCATTTGTCTCTATCTTCTTATCAATCATACATTTTTCAATGAAATAATATTACACATAAATCCAAAAGTAGTTTTAAACTACCTACCTAAGCTGTTGGATTTGGCATGGATTTTATGTCGTGGAAATTACGGAGGAATTAAAAAGGGTAGAAAAGTTCTGATCTCCAACCTATAAAACACGTAGGTTAAATAGGCATTGAATCTAACTTGGAGGAAGAACTTGTACAAATAACATCCATCGAAAATGGTAAGTTCTAAGAGAAATGATTAAATCTCTACAACTATAAATTTCAGTTAAAGAGAGGATAATTTTTTCATGAATCATAGCAGAAAAGGGCCAAAAGTAAGAAAGTCGTCATCAAGAACAGGTGGCGGGTTCATTCTGGTCAGAGGAACACATTCCATGCACGCAATGGGGGGCATTATTTCGTCACTGATTGCATATTTTGCATGGAAATTCTTATATACAGTAAAAGTTTTACGTAGAATATATATTCATGTTCATTGATGGGTCCTCCATTTCTCAGAGTTCTTTGTCATCTTCAGCATATTCTCTGTTCCTCGAATTGATTTAAACTCGGGTTTCCCTGCTCAGGTATCGATGATGCAGATAAAATAATTCTTTTTTAGAGATGCAACATGTCCTGAGATTAAATCCCGGGTCAAATCAGAAACAGACCCCCATTCAATAGGGGGCACCAAAATGATTTAATTCCGAGACAACCAGCTTTATTGTATTTTCTTTTTCTTTTATATCTAATTGTGTAATTTGCTGATAAGATAGTTACGATATTGCTATTGGTTCTAGGTTGGGCGTCCCTAGTTTAATCCCGGGACAACCAGCTTTATTGTTTCTTTTTTCTTTTATTTCTAATTGTGTAATTTGTTGATAAGATAGTTACGATATTGCTATTGATTTTAGGTTGTTGAGATACAAAAATAAATTTATATATACTAATTTCAATTTTATAATAACTTAAATTTTTAAATGATATATATTAGAGCTGGCAGAGGTTGTGTTCCAACCATCAGAATACATATTCATTACAACTTGAAGTAGGCTTCTATTGAGAAAAATGAAATTGACTTCTTTTTTTTTACATGAAGACTTCATTTTGTTCCCTTATCTATTGACAAAATGAGTGAAATTAGCAGAGATAAAATCAACGAGGTTACGACTATGACCTAAATTTTTTGAAGATATTAACTCTCCAATTGGACTAACGGTTGTTTATTTAATTATGTTTAATCTTTTCCTTCATAGAGAAGTTGGATTTTATGTGGAAATGGTCAGACAACTTTTCACAAAAATTAATGTTCAAGAAAATAAGTAGGATGGTGATTTGCACGATATTATCTTTTGTTATTGTTTTTTTACGGTAAATGTTAACGATCTCATCTAAAAGTTTAATTTATTAAAGACAGTTTAAATCTTTACAAGTGGATTAATTTTTAATCGAAAAGATGTCGACGTAAATTCGATCTTTTGTGAAAGTTTAATACACGTAAGGGTAAATATGAATAAAATATATTTGTTTAAATTTGGAAAATTACTTTTCTACTTCAATAACAACAATGAATTATTTTTGAGGTATTAATCATTGATGATTAGGAATAATAGTGACAGTATAATTTTCGTAGCTCTTTGTAAACGATTAGTTAATACCAATGACTTTTTGCATGTATTGTGAAAAAGAAAGATTAACATAAATATCTCTTAATTATTCTTCTAATGAGTGATTTAATTTATTTAAACATGTCGTAATTAATGATATTATATGAATAACCTAAAAAAATCAGAAGAGTATCTCCTGGCGTAAACTTATTCGAAACTTTACCAACTCTCTCTCTCTCTCTCTCTCTCACACACACACACACAGTCTTGATCTGCTCATCAGATTGCAAACCTATACAGTTCGTCTCATTCTTTAGGGTTTTGCAGAGAGTAGGGAATCAGCTGGCTTTGGGAAGATAAAATTTCATAAAATTCAGTTTCCCATTAATGTAAGCAAATATAGATTCATTTCAAGACCTATGATATAATTTCAAAACAAAAAAAGAATATGAGTGTACTATTTACTATAATTCATGCTGTGTGTGTACACAAATATTATACGTGCACTTCTCCAGCTCCGGTATCATCGAAATGAAGACTTTGCTTGGCCACAGAACTTAAGGTGAGATGGTGACGTGAAGAGATGTGACCTATTTGACCACTGAGGGAGCAAGTTAGAGGAGAATTTGGTACAGCAAACTCTCTAATTTTCACCATCTTTGACACACAAACACAACTTTATTTCTTTAACCCTGAGAAACCCTAGCTTTCTTGTTCCCTTCTTCCTTGTCCTCTATAAGGGTCGGGTTGGTACGTCGAGTGACATTTTTGGTACGTTATATTGAATATACCCACACACAGAAAGAGACGTGTGTGTGTGTAGAACCATGCTATGTGTACAGACATGTTTACCGAGCTGCTGGTTCAATTGAAGTTTGCCCAAAAAATAAATTAAAACATCCAATCAAGGGCTGCCATCTCAGCCCTCGTACATCGCCCCGGCAATCTCCCATGTACAAGGGGCTCATTCCACGTATATATGCATGAAACAATCATTTATGGACTTGTAATTGGGATTCTCTGATTATTAGACATCATGAAGCTAAGCATAGATACACATATTGATTATGAACATATCTACAATATGTACAGTATTATTTTTTATGTTGGCCTGTATTATTTACAAATTCGGCCCCTGTTTGAGCTGCATTATTTTTTTCATTCTCATTTTTTACTCATTTTCAACCATACATTCTTCAATAAAATAATATTTTTCATCGCATCAATAACTTTTCCTTCATTTTCAACCATATATTCCCCATCATATAAAAAAAAATGCATTCTTAGCTACAAAATGTGCACCAAACAGAGGCTTAATTTAACATGCATTATAATTAGCATAAATATCGAGTTCAAGATTAGTTACAATCATTTATATAAAATTATGTGCTTGTCATATTTTCAATGAAATATATATATTTGACTTATACGTGAAGCGTCCATTAATAAAAATAAATTAAATAATTCATCTAGCAATCTTATATACATCACCATTCACAAAAGAAATGGGGCATATTTTTTTATCCATTTATATTTTATTTTAGGATGCCATTGATGTTGATACTAACCAAGTTGAGTCAAAGTAACAATGAATTAGCACGGGATGCGATTTTCCTCTTCTACCCCTGCCCAAAAAGGGATAAAAATGATTTCAACTTCCTACGCTTTTTGGAAATCAATATCAACCATATTTTTCACGGGTCCCACATCTTTTCAACTACACATTTCAAAAACTTTTCTCATAATCCACTTAAAATTAGATTTTAATCTACTTCAAATACCCTCTAAGCATGCTGCTTTAATTATAAATTTCATGTTTTAATTATACGATATTGTGTCGCTAATTAAGTGGTTTAATTGTTTTGTTAGTTTGTATGATATTAATATTCCCTTATCATATAATTAAATTATCAAAAAATTAATTTGTTGTGTATAACACTGCCCTTATTTGCATATTCATAAATTAGGAATTACATATTTAATTATTTTCCACATTTTTCGTAAAATGCTAAATAACTATCATGTTCTAAAATTATATAGATGAATGAATACGCAAATTTAAGATTAGCACTTTCTAATAGTCTAATGAGACATTAGGTTTTAATAATTAGTACATTTTCTAATAGTTATTTAATCTAAAAAAAAATCTAGAAAAAATATTTATGTCAAGATATAGCCTTAGCCAAAGATACAATTTCATAATAGTACTATAGAAAATTTAATTAACTTGTGATTTAATTCAATATAAATGTAGTATATCATCCATTAAAACGCCACATTGTGTGTAAAGAAAGCAAAAACAAGTCTACCTTATAACTACCCTTCCTACTTCTTTTCTGATATTAGGATCCACATATTCCCGTCGACAGACTATCCTAGCATGTCCCTATGTGCACAAGGTGATTACTTGGGGACATAAACGTACAACGAGGAGAATTAAATATTACCATGTTGTATTAAAATAGAGAAACAAATAATCTTGTCTAGAATATATAAACTATATTGGATACTGTTGGAAAGTGCGTATAAATTCTTAATAATAGGTTTAGGGTGTGTTTGAGTCACATTATTTTGGAAGAATGTATTCTGGAATAGTAAATTAAATTAATAAAGAATGTGTGGTTGAAAAAGAAAGAAAAATTATTGATGTGACGAAAAATGTTATTTTATTGAAGAATGTGTAATTGAAAATGATTAGAAGAATAAGAATGAAAATTTTAATGTATACCAAACATGGGCTTATACATAAATATTTGATTACTTTTCTTAACATGTCAACCTTTTGGTAGAGCGTATAATTTTTCTTAATTTATGTAGACACATAAAAAATAATAATGTGTATATAGTTAAGCATCTATGATCTCAAACGCTCAAATTGGAATTAAGTAGAGACGTGTCAAAGTATTCCGAATTTTCCCTTGTCCCCGACATATTCTGCATGTTTTAATTTATTTTTAGGGTGTGTTTGGTGTATATTATTAAAGAAAGAATGTATTTTAAATAGTGATATGATGGAAAATATGTGGTTAAAAAGTAACGAAAAGTTATTGATATGATGAAAAATATTATTTTATTGACAAATATGTGATTGAAAATGAGTTTTAAAATAATATATTTTTAAAGAACGTGTGTCAAACGAGAGCTTACTAAATTAGTAGAGCTTCGTAACAAAATTCCCAAAGAATAAAAGAAACTATTTTAGATAAACGACTATTTGACATTGCAAGTTAATTAAGATTTTGGTCAAAACGTATTTTTTACCCTAAATATCTATGACATATATTTCTTGCTATCTACGCTATTCAACAAAGAAATTCAACACCCCACCCCACTCCACCCCCACCTGAATTGCTGTCGGCACAAGTTTCTGTTCCCAAAAGAGTCCAAAATTATAAGAAACTCTACAATATTTACCCCGTTTTAACAGCTTGTTCACGAAAGTCGAGAGTTAGTTAAGGATTTCCTAGAAAAAATAAATTTTATAATTGAGCAATAGAAGGAAAAAGGGAGATTGAATTGCTTGTTCAACTAAGGTTTCCTTGTCAGATGGACCATCACACCATTTCAAAAAGGAACAGGTTTAGTTTAAAAGGGACAGGGGAGTGATATCACTCCATTAAATCTAATTATTTTAATTAAAATTTAAGATGATACATAATATTTTGAGCAAATCTATTCGTACCCGTCCGTTTGCACTCCCCTCACGGATAGGGGTCCACTCCCAAATAAAATAGTCTTCCCCTCCCTCCCTAATTGTGAGGGGACCAGTGAGCCTGTGTACACGGACGCACGGTCCTAATATTTTTTAATTGCCAGATAAACAACTGTTTTACTTGTTGTTTTGGGTTTCTTACCCAATGCAGTTAAACCCCATTGGACTGGCTACTTTATGTTCCACAAAATATGCCACGTACGCCTATCTTCTCATTAATTTCCATGCAGAATACTGTAGAAGCCGACATCTACGTACACACAGTAAAACACATATACTATGTGTTTTTAGTAGAACTACTGTACCTATACAAGCTTGATGATTAAACGATAAGGCCATCAATGAAGAGAGAAGCTAAATGGAATTTTTCTGATGCGAAAATGTGGAAACCTCATATTTTGTCACTTTGATGTTAGGGTACACTGGTATCGACCCATCGGGTAAGCTCGTTTGTGAAGTGCTTATAAGCGTTTAAATTGTAAACGGATAGAAATCAATAGTGGAGACTTAGGTACTACTTGTGAGTTCCACTAAATATATGGATAATAAAAGTGATTTGATCGTTTATAAATATTTGCCAAACGTAGGCAACTGTTCTTGAGAAATTGGCATCCGCTGGTAAAGGAGGAGATTCGAGAGCATAAAAGTTCGTCAAATCTTGACATGAATAATAATACACATGAATTGATGTCAATCTTTATCGACTTGAATCAACTAGATCTATCTATATATACTAGAACAAACTGCAAAAAGTTGTTCTTTTTAGTATATAATCCAGAGATTAAATAATTCCAGTACAATATTCTTGAAACCAGAATCCATGGCATTTACAGGAGCATCACTGGGTTGCACAGAGTACGCGTAAATAAAAGAAATCAAAGAGATGATTGATCCTTATGTCTGGACTCTTAAGGATTTTATTTCTTTTTGTTTATATGAGATTTTTGATCTACCATTTTAGTGTGCAGAAGGATACACACGCGTTAAGGCACAAAAACCTGGTTTTTAACCTATCTTTCTGTTCGTTCACTCAAACCTAATTACCTGTTTGACAGATTCTATAGGCTTATGTCTTGGAATGATTTCACAGTTAAGGCAAAAAAAAGTTAATCTTCCTGATGCACGGTAACAGGGAGTATTCCATATTATAATTATTTAATTAATTAAAAAACTGCTCTATATCATGGAGAAACTGAATCCTTTTCCAAATGTAAGATAATCTCTATATTTAGTCGATATGAGTTTTTGTTCAGATATCGATCTATTATGTTTATGCGATGCCGACATACCTTCGAATGTCCTCTTTTTAGTTAAGATATTATTCAAACTAAGGCAGAGTTTTTAGGTCACCACCTAAATCTAATGGAGGGTTCGGAAGCCTCTGATCACTTTCTTGACGTCAATGCCACGATAGAAGAGTCGGGGGGACAAATACCTAACTCAAAGGTTATTTTAGTTTTCTTCTTAATTTTCTAACTGAAAAATTATGAGTACATCTTATTATTTAATACATATCAATGTTACGTGCATTAACATGGTTTCTTGGAAAGAAATAAGTGAAGTTGCAGAGATTCATGGTGGTCCTATGTTATTCTTGTGACTCAAATTCCATGTGATTTGAAATTTGATTCACGGGGGAAGGTTAGATGATTTTGGTTTGAGAAATGCGGATTGATAATGAATCAAGTTTTATCATCGATTAGGAGTTTGATAAAGGAAATGACTTTGGAATGGATGAAAAAATGTTTTGAAAGCATTGAGTCCGAAAGGGGACACTTAGGCGTCGACAACAAAGAGGAGAACAGGGGCTAGACGCCTAGACGCCGCATGTTCAAGTCACGATTCTTATATTTTATTTCATTCAAAACACTAAATTGGGCTCCTATAAATACTTCACGATATGTAGGCTCTTCATAGACTGAACATAACAATTAAATCATTGTTTTATATATTAGAAACTTGAAAAATTGTTTAGATTTAGACTGAGAGCATTAAATCTTTTAAAAACAATATTAATTTCTTGGTATAAATATGAAACTTTCCATTTCTTCCACATAAATCTCGTGTTTTTTATAAGCAATTATTTTTCATATTGCTCGTATTATCCTCGTCTTTATTATTTGGTTGATTCTTAATAAGTGGTATCCGAGTGATTTTAGTATCTTGTTTGTTTTTAAGATCCTATTCAAATAAATAATGTTACTTAGCACTATTAGTACTCAACACCAGTTTAGGTGTCATTATTAGTAACACTAAATTTTATGTTCAATTAAATGAACTATATATTTTCACTTTCAATTGAACATATCACGTACTATCACATGGATGGTAATCTATTTTTAAAAAAACGTAACCCCAAATAAAATTATAGACTGTTGAGATATCTTTCTCTTCAACGTGTGATAATGAAACTTACCTTCTTTAGCATAATTATGTAAGCATTCCATAAAATAATTGCAAACATTAATATTAATAGCAAATTAATGCAAACAGAAAGTTGGATACTTATTAATATTACGTCTAATACACGTGAAATGCAGCCCTAATAATGCAACCAAAAAAAAAAAAGGATTTTTAATTAAAATCTTAAAATAATAATAGCCCCCAACAACCCTCAAAGAAAGACAGAAAAAGATTATTAATTAGTTTGATAAAAACTATGCTAAGTTCATCGTATCTTTTACCATTTCAACGACAATATATAACGTGTACTGGAGCAATTTATATTATAAGACTTCAGCAGCCTATTGGTCTTTAATTATTTCTCATATTTATACAAAACATGGTTTAATATATTAAGTAATCAATTAACCATTAATTTGATTAATTAACTATAAGTTTCTTCTAAGTCACACTAGTTAAGAAATTGTGGCCACTGCCTAATTCAAATTAAACATTGGTCAAATCTTGTACAGAAGAATCAGCACTAGAAATTGGCCAGAATACACACAAAGAGTGAGCCCCACAGTGTATTTAAAAAACAAGCGCGGGACCCACATGTGAGTATATTCTGGTGAATTTCGATTGCTTCTTCTTCTGTACAAGAAGCACTGCTATTATATTATTTCCTTAATCTCAATTTTCTCAACTGTTATGCCCAGTGTTACCGGTTTAAGAATTTGTTTATATAGAATAATTAATTCATAAATATCAGTATAATATGATCTCTGTACACGTTAAAATCAATATTTAATTAGTACTAAATAATTGCTTTAGCAATCAACAACTACAAATTATTTGTTGGTTTGATTTTAAGTTCCATTAGCAATGACATCAGACTAACAGCTACTAGGAAAATTGAAACGTGGTGACTTTGACAGTTTCATTAAATCTCTCATAAATTGTACACTTGATTGAGTAAAATTTTCGAATTTTCGGTAAATACGATATTATACCAACAATTAGGTAGTATTAGTGGTTTGATTTTATACGAAAATAACATCGATATTTTCAACTTGTTTGGTGTAACAAGGTTCTCTCCTCTATTTTAAGAGTACGTATGGTGCGTACAATCACATGAGATTAGATAAGACTAGAGAAAATACCTCATTTACTCTGTATGTTTGTACAATTTTATGGGATTTAGTAAATATACACTAAAACTTCACAAGGCAAGTAAACTCTGGATTCACGATATAATTACTGCGATATATTAACAACTAGATTATAACTAAACCTTTTAGGAGCTGATTACCGGAATAACTACTGATTTCAATTAGTCTCATTCCTTCCAAACCTTTTAGGAGCTGATAAAACTATCGAGAGAAGGAAAAAGACGTATTTGACAAAAATAAGAACTATCGACGTGTTTAGTACGTAATATTGAAAAAAAAAAAAAACATATGAAAAATGGTCCAAGTTACCTAAGTAGCCATGAATGCATAGTAACTTCAATAATTGATCCACAAAAAGCTGATATCCAGTTCAACTCTATACTTTAGTCGGAATAAAACTATTTGTACCGAATTGTCCTTATCGAAAATGTTACACCCTCTCACATGTGCGCGAGACCCGCGTGAATAAAAAAAAACTCCAAAATGTGTGGTTTTCACACCCTATTGTGAGTGTAGGTAAAATATTAGATAAGAAAAATTACGTACATGTACCATTGTTAGTATTCACAAGTAAGGAATAAATTGTTATCTGTCAAAGTTACATATCTAGCAATTAGCTTTGTCCATTTGAGTGAAGCGAAGCGAAAAGCCTCATTAGGCAGTAAGATGAATAGATAACATTACCTAATTTAAAAACGTTGGGTCGGACAGGGCCAAGATTCTTGGATACTCTTATAGCCCATATTGAACTCGGAGCATCCGGGTCGAAGTATGATTCAGCCCATTGACGAATGGCCACTGCCTAATTGGACCCAGGTATCATACGACAATTTATTAACATTTGAAGGGATAATTACACAACTATGGAACATTTGTGGTAGTGGTGGTAGATTTAAAGTGGCAGCGATGAATTGGATGGTGTCGACGGTGATGGAATTGGGTGAGATGATGTGGGGTTGAACGAGACAAAGAGTGTTTGCGATCGATTTATTGTATAATTTGTAACTTAATAAAATGTGTAATTTACGATTCAGTTTATGATTATATTTCACAAACTTTGTCTCTGTCATTGTGATTTTTTATAATCTGTGACTAATATATGATTGTCATCATAAATTGTTTGTGATTGCGATCGTGAGCAGATCAATTAAATTATAGGTCACAATATTGTATCAGACGTCAAGAAATGTAAGTAGTTAATATCTGAAAAAATTTCCGCAATTTTATTAATTTTTGAAAATATTTCTTGAAACCTTTGTAGTTATATAATTTTCCTTTCACCCTTATAATAAGCCATGTTGAGCTGACAAAAATCTCATATTTACCTTGTTTTAACTCATTCGTATATGTCGTATCGTATTGGCATGGTCGTAGTAAGTCCTAAGGATAGATTAACTAGAGTAAGGGTAGGAGCCACGAATTTTTTATTGGATGTGCCCCCTCATTTGTGAGAGGGATTTTGCTAGAGGTACATATTTTTTGTACATAAAACTCAATGTACAAAAATTATGTATATTTAGAATTATCCTTGTGAAAGGGATGTACACTAGGGTGTCAACCTTAATGTACAAATAGCAAAAATTTTAGAGTAGTGTGTTAACTTAAAATCTTCAACTGACCGCAAATGTTTGGAAATTTAAATTCCCAACCATTTCAAGTAACTGGGGAACATAGACTCGACATTCAACTATGTATCCTATATATGTTACTTTTTTCACCTATTTTCTTACGAAGAAGTATTTCTCACTCCCTAACTTGCGCATTATAAGGGGGCACTACTCAAAAACCGGACAAAAAGAGAGGAAACTAAAGTTTCGAAAATTAACATCCACCATGTTTCACCTTAGAAAGTAAGACCTCTAGCATACGAAGTTAATGAATTTTTCAATCACTTGTCTCCAATTGGATCCTACCAATGGGTTTTCCATTAAGCATCCCCAAAGAATACATTTAGGACATAACAATGTAATCGACTAACATATTGAATTCTAAACACGACATGAATAAGGCCGAAATGACTTTATGAATATGATATTAAAAATTAATATATATTTCACTATTCTGTCTATAAATATAACACTGAGGTTAATGAATATATAAAAAAGGACATATAGAGTACATACCATTTTGTTATGCAGATACCAGAAAATGCCAAGCACTGAGTGAGATACCACCATCAAGCACCAGCGTGTAGCTTAGGATATCTGGTGCATGCCCAATCCCAGAGAGACTGTTTTCTTTATATTTAGAGAGATGTTAGGCTTATGAGGTGGGAGTATGACTGGCTGTGAAGATATTGTGAAGAGAGATGATTGTGGTCAAACTTTGAAGTTTCTCACATGCAGTATAGTTGTCAAGAAGATCTAAAGATGGGCCCTGATGGGAGTTGGTGATTTTCAGAAACCAAATCACTCAAATATTTAATCTTTCAACACTTGTGTATGGCTTCCTGGTCATCCTCTAAATCACATACCAATTGGGATTAACAAGAGAATAAGAGGGGTTAAAATTAAAATAATCACTTTTTTTTCCCTGAAAAAACTTTACATAATAATGCTTATTTGATTAAAAGCAAGAGTGGGATTTCGAAAAAAGCAAGAATGTGATAATCATCTTAGAGAAAATTCTTGAATTATAATTCAATAATTAGAACACTGAGCCTCATTATGCCTACAAGCTAGTGTTATTTGCTACTACGAAGAGTCTGGATTTCATTTTAAAAAATCAAATTTATGAAGAGCAATAATACAAAATCTCGTGTTAGTTAATTTATTTATTTTATTTTATTTTTTTGACGTAGGAATCCGCAGCGCTACCCACCAATTGAATCCCGACCACCCCAAAAGGGCGAAGGTCCGACCACTGTGAGTGCGCACTAGGTAAATTCCTCTCCATGTGCAGCAGCTCGCAAACTACACAGGAGAGATAAACTGCAATATGCAAGTCCGGTGCGATGGGTTCAGCCTAAAATGTGTTGGAAAGGGATTCAAACTCGTGACTTTCGGTCTTCGCGTTTACCTACTCCACTAAATCGACCACCCCCAGAGGGGAGTTAGTTAATGTTTTTTTATTATAACGGATGTGGATTTATACCCTTGGCAGATACCTTAGATAATAGGTTTTTTTAGATGGATTGTACATATGAGATTTGAGACTGCGCTTTATATAATTGGATGATTTGATAAAAATTGACAAATATTAATAAAAATTGATGAAATGTGTAGTTGAAAATTTAATATTCAATGAAATATGTAGTTAAAATTAATTTTTAATTTTGACCTCAATTTATTAACAACTTTTAAACTTTTTTCCAAACAAGCACAAAGTCGGGTTTACCCTCAAAATGGGAAATTCAATAGTTAGGCTAGACTTTCCTGCACCAGGAATTGGTAACCATCCCACTTAGAAAAATGAAAAAGGTACATCCCATTGTCAAGGAATCTTAGATATTGTGGTCCATAAGAACATGTTAGGTCATAAATTAACGATTCCCGTGGGCATATTTTCAACATCAGAAACCCGGAAACACATGAAAAATAATACAAAAAATTAAAGTCTGAATTGTCGAGTAGAATAGTCAGCAAGATCCAGTCTAATGAACTTTCTTCCACTATGTTTAACAGCTCATGTTTGAATAATAATTTGTGTACGCTCTACGATTGGTGTTGAATCAACCTGGTTTCAATACAAAATGTTTTGGCACATGGTTGCTTCTCAAATTAAAGAACATGTACATCATTTTAAAATTAACATCCAGATCCAAGTTTTAAAGATAATTATCAATATTTCTAATGTTCAATTAAATCATTCGTCCAACCTAGACCAGTAATACAGCCTTACTAGCGAACGGGTTTGGTTCAGGATCGGATGTGTCTCGCTACATTGAATTGGCAAAAAGCATCTTGTGACATCCTAAAGTTCTTGTTCCAACATTTGTGTTCAGATGTGAGCCGACTTAAAATTCTTGAAACACGACAAAAGTAAAAACTCGAAAAATATGTTAAGAGGATAATTTAATTTTAGAGAATTGATGAATGAAACGTGTACAAAACATTTGTTTAAATAGGCAAAAGTAATTTTCTAATCTCATCAATACAAGGAAACTCTCGTTTGAAAAGGAACTTTTAAAATCCAAAAACTAATTTTGAACTTGTTTAACTAATTTTATGAAAGCACTTTTTATAGTTAAAAGAGTTTTTAGAGAGTTGATTCAATGCGACTTCCTCTAAGAACACTTATGAAATAGGAAGTGCTTTCAAAATTAGTTTCCAAACAAAAATTAAGGTAACTTCCTCTTGAAACTGTTCTATAGAAACACAAAAATCATGTCAAACGAGTCTCAAACAATGTTAATAAAAGGAAAGAAAACTAAAATCCTAAAAGGACAAATAAATACTATTTTAATAATAACTAATTTCTTTCATATTTACAATAAAATTGTCCTACATCATGTTCTGTCACTTGAACACTAACACTTATCTTCATGATATTTGAAATCATTCTCAATAATCATGGAATATGATGTACAACAAAGAGGAAAATTTCGAATGTTTATTTATTCGATGCACTTGTCCCTCCAATATCCTGAAGATCTTTTCATTTGCATCACATTGTAATCCAGTGTTCATCCCTAACGACATTCCTGCGCATTCGTGGAGTGGGTGCTGAGGCATACATATGAATAAAAAAAACGCTGTAGGCTAAAGCATACTAATAACCAAATAATAAATTTGACAAACTGATGTTTCCGACCACTGCCTTTACTAGGACAAAGGAAAAGGATCTAACGTAACAGGTAAACTCATTATACCTTCATATTACCAAAAATAATGAAAACGAGAATATTTGGGTTCCTAAAAGAACTGTTTACTCCAACTTAAAATACTGTAGTAAAATCTTATTACAGCAAAAGAAACCATAGTAAATGCAGAGAAAATAAGATTTTACATTGATATACTGTAGTAAAATCGTATTACATCAAAAGAAACAATCGTAAATGCATATAGAGGATAAGATTTTACAATATAGTATGTATACCACTTCTATCTGATCTCCACACATGCCGAGCACTCTACCAACCCCACTATTAAATTCTTGCCACTGGACCAAACATTAAGGGTAAATTAATCAGCTAGTGCTAATTTACAAGAGAATCTGTGCAACCTAGTCAGAAAATTGTAACAGTAACCTAAGCTAGGTGGTGGGTTTTACACAGTATACGATGATATAGGTAAATTTAAGATGCAGTATGCATGAAGGTGTCATCCTCCAACA
>CAIGRL010299738.1:0-15363 GCA_903798325.1 Fraxinus xanthoxyloides
AAACGCAATGTCTAAAAAATAAGTTTTGAAACAAATCTCTTAATATTATTTTTATCACTTATCATCATTTCAAGAATTTTAAGTTTAATGTAACTAATCTTAAGACAAATAATTTTTTTTAATTTTTATATTTACGCTATCATATAATCAATTATACTATAACACGATGCACGTACGTCTTATTAATATACATGAAAATATTAATGTTAGTTAAGACAACAATGGTTCCAACTTCCAAATGAATAGGGCGATCGTTATTCATGTCGGTGTTGGAAATTACTAGAATTGGCAGGCGGCTGACCGTGGACTTTTCATATTCTCGACAAATCCCCCTTTTCGATCTCATGAACAAACCATAAACCTCGTTGACGTGTCGATCCCCCATTGGCTTCCAAAATCAAAGGACGACAATCTCCCCTTGGCAATTCCCATTAAGCCAGTACCCAACCCACCCAACCCCATACCAACCTCCCAATTTCAAGCATTTTCGATTCACAAAAACTACATTCAAATTGTGTATCCGGTGCTTAGATGACAATGAATTGTGTAGATTCCATGGAGTTATTGGCCGCTGATTCGCCGTACGAGTTGTTGTTCAAAGCGGTGCTGTTGATACCGATTTCTCATTATTTGTTGGGACTTTTGTTTGTTTTGATTGTATTTCTGTATAATTTTCTGGAAATGCATGTTCTTGGAGATCTATTCACCGGGTTCAGAGGACAGCCAGTTTCTTTGACTTTCAATTCTTCCTCTCGAGTCTACCACGATGTTATTTCAAAGTGTAAAATTCTTCATGGAAGGTATAGATGGAAAAAAAATAACCTTGAAGTTATAGTTTACTTAACAATAGCACCACTATATTTTACCGGTAAATTGTTTGTTGAGTTAACTGTTTTTATTTCAGTGGGTTTATACTGTATCACTGTTCAAAGAAAGTGGTTTAATTATGTTTAATTTTTATTATATTTGGGTGATTAAAAATAGGTATTTAGCCACTCCATGGCTATGCAGTCCTCATCTTCAGACTGGATTTTTACATTTTTTTGGAAGGCCACCTTTTGTCGACTATAAGAGGTGAGGTTTGATAGAATAACATTTATGCGGACGGATTATTAACACTTTACACTCTTTTGAAACAAGAACAATCAGTGCGACAATTCAAATGCATTTTAATTTGTATATTGGTAGTACATTTGAACTCTGCATTTCTCAAGATAGCTTAGGACTAAAATACTTGCAAAGATCCATTATTATATTAAACGAAGTTTTTTTGCTAGTACTGATTCTAGGCAATGTCCAGACAGCTTTTTATAACCTTGGATGGTGGGACCATAGCTCTGGATTGGCTAACGAATGCCGATGGTAAAGTGTCTTTCACCTTATTTTTCTTAACTGTGTTTTAATTCTTGTAACTTTCAACTGTATCTCAATAAACTATTGTTTAGGTGAAGTTATTACCGTAAACGGTGTTACATAACCTTGGAGAATTCATTGTATTCCATGTTGTTTCCACGACATATCTTCTATAACTTGTTTATCGACTTAACTGATATATATTGGTTATTTACGTAATATTCTTTGTTGCTGATTTTGTCCTTTTTACTTTTAGTTAAGAAACAAGCCACCCCACTAAATGATGCAGTTCAGATTGATGGTAAAGATCCAATCATGATTGTCGTTCCTGGCTTAACAAGTGATTCTGAATCTTCTGTAAGCTATCTATCTCTTTCGAACCATTCCCTTTTTTTGGTTGTCTTCTCTCAGTCAGTATATTATGTTTGTTGTTAATGTAATTTCTTCCTTTTCGGGTAAATAATTGTGGTCCTATCCAAAAGTCGCTAATAAACCTGAATAACACAGGTTATGTTAGTGATCGATGCTGTTTTATTGTTAAGTTCTTTGTAAAAATGGTACCAAACTCTAGAGATAGTTGATGATACTGGTTGAAAATATTATTCCGTATGTTTTAGAATATTGAACAAAAAGTCCTTATTGTACCTATCTATATATATATATATGTGCATTCATAAATGTAAGTATATCTTTTATAGTATCGCTATCATCTATGATACACCGACACGGGGACATGTGTCTAACACGACGTTGATACGCAATTTTTACTCTCCCGACACGTTGATTAATAGCAATACTAAATGGATTTGTTCTGTTAGTTCTCACTTTTGAAGCATTCCATATAAAGTTAGTATGACAATGTACTTTTTAACTCTTTATCATGCTGACATGTGGCCAATTGTCAACTTTTTTCCAAATCTCTCTCTTTTGCGATTGTTAATTGTTGGCTGTAACGGTCTATTTGACCTCTGCAACAGTGAGCTTCGAATATGATTTTGAGATGACATGAAAAAGGGATCAAAAGGAAATCTCTTATGATATAGAAATGCATTGTGGATAACTCTCAATCTTTTTCTCCATTAATTTATTTTTGGTTGCTATAATACAGATGAGCATTCCTTAGTCTTGTGCAGGTCTTTGTATTTTAGAACTTTGACTATCACCTTCTAGCTAGAAGACTTGCTTCATTACTACTTTTTCTTTTTAATAAACTATTATCTAGAACCAGTTCTTGTCCAAAAATATATTTTCTTGGAGATTTGGGCATTCACGATCAGATAGAAATAATATTCTTTCATCATTTCCGTGTATTTACCCCACAATTAGTCTGACCGTTTTTCTCTTCCTAATGTGTTTTGTGTTAAACAGTATGTCAAGCATTTGGTTTTCAAGATCGCTAAGAGTGGCTGGAATGTTGTTGTGAGCAATCATCGGGGCCTTGGGGGTGTATCAATAACTGTGAGTACACTTTGCATGAATATTTCAATTGCAAATGATAGATTTGTTTCTGGCAAGGGAGGGACTAGTTTCTATTATATTTATCTATTGTGGTTACTGGTTAATGATAGGATTTGTTTTATATCCTTTGGGAGATATATATTTCTCTCGCATCTATGTATGTCGAATCTAGTTACGGGGTCGGACCTGAGGTGAGGCCCTTGCCTCAGGCCCAAACTCAAAGGAGTGCCAAAATTCTGTTAATTGCTAGAATAATATAAAAAAAGCCTTCATAATTTACTGTTTAAGCTTTCATTTTCCATTATAAAAGGTCAGGAGTTCAAATCCCAATTTCCCCTTATGTCCTTTTCCCTTTTTTCCCTTTTGAGAAATTTGTGCAATCAATCCCCAACTTTAATATTCTTTAGCAAATTCATCCCCAATCTTTAAAAACGACTTTTTAATTTTCTGACCTTTTCTCCCGTTTGCATATTTCGTCTTTTTTACAATATTTTGTCTACTTCTGCCTTCATTTCTTCACGTTTAGAACGATAAAGTTGAAAAACACTATATCTGGACCTAAATGTTTCCTTCATTTATAATTCTAAAATCTAGAAAAAGAATTTCTCAATCCCTTTTTACGCACAATTCTCATCAAAATATAGTTGAGTACATGGTCATTTGCAAGAAAATTGTGTAAAACTTTCAACAAAGGATGGTGAATTTATTTATAACTTGATTGTAATTGTATTTTATCTTACTTATATATCCGGAGTGGAATTTTTACATTTTGGTTACTTTATTTTGTATTTATGTGCATGGATAACTTTGATATCCATTTATTTACGGTTTGTTTAGTTTTTTTTAATCAAAACTTGACATTTTTAAAACACAATGTTGTCAATTTTTTGTGTGCCACATTTTATTCTATTTTATGTACCATTTATTCAAAATTGATTACTTTTATATTATATTTAACAAAGTTTTTAAATAAAATAAGTAATTTTATTATTTTTCTTAAGTGGCTCTGTCTGCCAATTGCATTAAGTGCTGCTCGCGAGGCACAAGTTAAAACGCGTGGCTCCGCCTTCGAGCATGAGCTACTAAATTCCTAAATATAACTTATGGTAACTGGTAATGATCAAAATGTTGTCCAAATGATTATAATATAAGTTGCAATGCTATTTAAGTGATCATCTAGAACATTTTCA
Organism: Fraxinus xanthoxyloides; assembly: GCA_903798325.1. Taxonomy (NCBI): domain Eukaryota; kingdom Viridiplantae; phylum Streptophyta; class Magnoliopsida; order Lamiales; family Oleaceae; genus Fraxinus; species Fraxinus xanthoxyloides. The sequence continues at coordinate 4,002 of CAIGRL010299738.1, forward strand.
GTCATATTGTTTAATTATAATATAAATATTTTGGATATTACTTTTGTTTGTTGTTTTATTGTTGAGTTTTAAGTTAATAGATTTGGTTCCATAAAATTTTTATGAATGGAGAAAAAGGAATGCATACTACAATTTGGGACCCCATTGTTCAAATCTTTGACAACATGAAAAATCATGGTTCAACTCTTTGACAACATTAAAAAATCAAAAGCTCAGCCCTCCCTGTCTATCCATCCAAGGGATGGAAGGTAGAATTTCCACAATAAATGCAAATCCCTCTGATATGATTTGAAGATACAAATTCTTGTTGTGCCCAAAAGTTGATTTTGGTTAGAACCATAAGCAGAAATAATAAAATGATTTAGTTAATACATTTGAGTAATTTAGTTATGGGCTCTCTAGTTATGATACCATGATAGATGTTTAATTTGAAGAAATTTATGGATCAAGTTCAAAAGAATGGGGAAGAGGGGAGACGAGAAAGGGAGCCAAGGTGAAGGGTGAAGGCCACCAAACTAACTGCATTCATGCATTTAAGGAAGGACTACCTGGTAGGAAAAAAAAATAGTGTTTGTTTGATAAAACTTAAGCAAAGTTTTATCAACTTTTCGATTGTTCAAACTTTAATTTTAACCATACATTTCATGGGATCCCCAACTTTGATTGACTTTTCAACTACATATTTCATCAACTTTTATTAAAAACTGATAAAATCTTTATCAAAAGCTTTATCAACTACCCCTTAATGCAGAGATTCTTGCATTGCCGAGAACACATTCTGTTGCTTGATAGTTTTAAATTTTTAGTGCATAAAAACTAGCACGCAGTTTGTTTTCAGTCCATGCTGCTATATTTTACATCTAAATATGTCATGATTAAATGTATTCATGCCACCAGTCCGATTGCCTCTACAATGCTGGATGGACAGAGGATGTACGTAAAGTGATTGACCACCTTCACTGTCAATACCCTGAAGCTCCTCTATTTGCTGTTGGGACAAGTATTGGTGCTAATATTCTGGTACAAGGATTCCTCAGCTGTTTTTATTTCTTTCATGGGATTAAACGCACTTATTTAAACAAGCAGCATTTTGTTATTTAATTGTTATACTTATCTGTTAAATGTTATTCTCTTCCATAATAAAAATGTAAAGATATATTTTTTAACCAAAGCAAATGACAGATAGGGGACAAATTATGTTAAGGACGATTTAAGGAGTTGGACATGTTTTGCGTTGAATAAATGAGGCCCTTGTTCATAGGAGTGAGTATATCTGAGTAGAACAAGGTTATAAGATCTAGGGATAGATCAAAACTAACATGGTTTGTTGTGACTCTTTTAAGTGTCTATTTGCATTGGATTTTCTAGCGAGCTTGCAATGAACCAAATAAAGTAGGTATGAAAGATTCATGTAGCTCACCTCAAATTATTGTGAACAGAGCTTAGTTTGTTGTTGTATTGAAGTAAAGCCAATTGTTTGCATAGTAGGGATTTCTTGTACAAGGAAGATTATCAGTTGGACATCACGGCTTGACATTTTAGACTTGCTAAATACTTTTGAACTTTGGAAATAGAATGTTCTGGATGTAGAATTAGTGCTAACTAGTAGGATTTGAGTCTATGCCTCTAGCAAATAGGCTTGCACGATATGTCTATCCAACCTACAAGGCCCTTGTTTCTAATTGTTTCTGCTTAGGTTCATCGCCTTGTTCGTCGTTGAAATACTTGGACTCTGTGGGTACTTATGTATTAGTTGCCACTTTCTTGGATTGAACCTAATCCACCTTCATAGCATTCTCAATTTACCCACATAATAGGGAACCTAAATCTGTTGTAACCTTTTTTAAGCATTTGTTTGAATCCCACATTCTGTTGAAGATTTCGTTCATTGAAGTCTCAAGTACACGTGCTGAAGCTTTAATGAAGTTGTATATCACTCATTTCACATTTCGTGATTTTGTTCACGGGATTGAATTATCAGGTTAAATATCTTGGTGAGGATGGAAGTAATGTCCCTCTTATTGGGGCTGCAGCTATCTGTTCTCCTTGGGACCTTTCGGTTAGTAGCTCTCAATTTGTTCCCTGATGCTTCTTTAAATTGTACCAAAGAAATTGATTTTTGACGCACGTAAATTTATGTTTCATCATGTTCCTTTTATTCCCTACTTACAAATTCATCACTATATTTGTTTTTCTTCTTCTTTCCTTAGACAAGTTCCTCGGTTTCATCATTTTGAATCTTTGGTTGTGTTGAGATCGGGATAGTTACCTACACCCTAATACTAAGAGATGCACAATTGTTTTGTATGGTAAAATTATTGGAAAGAGTTGTTAATGTTTGATGGTTAAGAAATAATGTGAAATTATCAAATTATAGACGTAGCATATTGCTAAAATTTCCTTATTTTTGGTTCTCCTGTTTCACATTACAAATTTGTCCTGTTCAACTATTTAAATGTGATTTAAATTTATACTCTGATCCAAGCCTCCATTTGGCAAATTTATAAATGGTTTATAAATGGGAAAACTAGTGGATCCCACGAAATGCGTGGATAATAATTAGTATTTATAAATGTGTGGTTGAAATTAATATTTAACTTTATAAACAAATTTATAAATTGTATCCAAACAAAGGTCAAGTATTTTCTTGGATTGATTGCTTACAGTGGATTTTATCTTTTCTTGTTCTGTACTTATTATGCATAACTTAGTGTGGGAGAAAGATTTGATGCTTTCGATGGCTTCCTATCAGTTTTCTCGTAGAATGCACCATTTAGCTGCTCTGAATTGAAATCTACTTTCTTTATTTTTTCCAGATATGTGACCGGTTTATTAACCGTAGACTTGTGCAGAAATTTTATGACAAAGCTCTAACTTTTGGCTTAAAAGGTTATGCGGATTTGTAGGTCACCTCTTCTTGCTAAGTGTTTTATATTTACTTACCTATTCTGTCATCAGAAGTCTTACATATTTAGCAGCTTGAAAAATTGTAGCATGTCAATAATATTCTGCATTTTCCTCAGTTGAGTAATCAGATATCAACCTCGATTTATATTCAACATCTTTCAATGATTAAATCTGATTTTTTGTAGGCACCATGCTGTCCTTTCTCGTCTTGCAGATTGGGAAGGCATTAAAAAGGTCATCCTTGTTACTATTGATATTTCTTACGAGTCAAGACTGTCTCTCTTTTAATAGACTAGAAAAATTCATATATCACAATACATGAAATTCTGAAATTATAGTTGATACCCAAATTTCAAATCTTGTGTGCTAAGCATGTTTAGGAAGTGTTCATAAACAGTTTAAATTATAATGAGTGGTGAATAAGGAGATATTGCTTGTGGATCTCTCGTAATGGGTGGATAAAAAGTAGCTTAAGCATTTATAAATAATTTATTTCCATGCTGTTTAGTTAACTTAATTAGCTTGATACACTGGATTGCATTAAGTGACTTGACGTTTTGGGGGTAGGGGGAGGGTGTTACAGAAAAAAAGGGTTTTAATAGAAATTTAAACCAACATTATTGTCCTTGGACTTGAAGTAGACATCATTATGATAAAAGAAGAGGCAATGGAGATACAACACGCAAAATGAACTAAGGCATTAGGTGGTCTTTGAGGAAGATAGTATAGACCAATGATTTAGTCCTGCGAATGAATGAAGGAAGAAAAATACAAGACCACACTTTGCCAACACTGAATTAATTACTCGATCCATTTCATAAAACCTATTTCTTTTTGTTTCATTGTTGCCTTGTAATTGGAATTATGGTCATTAACAAATTCACAGGTACTTATCGTCTCGAAAGTTCAGAAAACATTCTATTATAAAGAAACAATGACCAGTCAAATATTTCACTATGAAGAAACTGTTCATAGCCTTACCCCCAACCATCCACTTTATATTTCTAATGTGATAAAGGGAAAATTCTGCATCAAGTATGAACTTTACTTGACACGCATTTAATTTTGTAAGAACTTCTGTATATATTGTTGCTGATATATCATTTGTGTTGAAGTGAATAAAGATATATTTAGATATTGATGGTTATATTGACATCACTTTTTGATATGATACAGTCACGTTCTGTTCGGGACTTTGACAATTATGCTACTCGTATTGTTGGTAAATATGAGGTAACAATTTTGGACTTGCTTCTTTTTGCTGATGCTTAATCATTTAATATATTTGTTCTTTTTTCCAGACAGTGGATACATATTACAGGCGATGTAGCAGTTCTAGTTATGTAGGAAATGTGATGGTCCCCCTTCTCTGCATCAGTACTATAGATGACCCAGTATGTACGAGTGAAGCAATTCCATGGGATGAGTGTCGGTATGTAGTCTGTGTTGTTCTTTTTTAGTGACACCTGTGAATTTTCATTTTTATTCTAGTAAGATTTGGAAAAAAAAAAGGAAGACAGATATTAGCAGTTTACTCTTGAAGAAGGTAATTAAGGACAAAAAATTGATAGGTGTGATTAACAAATGTATCTAGACCCAAGTGATTGGGTCAAGCCACCTGTCTAGTTGTGCATTTGTTATTATTATTATTAAGTTAAATTTAACTTACACTCATTTAAAGTTGGTCTAGCTTATGGGTCATATTTGTTGGAAGAAAAGCCAGGACAACTAGATGGCATGTTATCAAGAAGAAGGAATAATATGAATAAAATTTTCAATACTTAAAAATCTCTTGATTATATATAATTTTGACTGGAAAGTGTTTTGAGATGAAACAATTGGAATAGTAGACAAGAAATGAGGAGGAATATCATTGTAAGCAAGATTTATTGCAACCTGAAAAAAAAAAAATATGGAGTTTATGATTAACATAGTGGATGTATATCTAAATGTGTGTAAAGAAACTGACAATTAATGTGTGTTTGAGCCATATTATTTTGGAAGAATATATTCTAAAATAGTAGATTGATGGAGAATGTGTGGTTGAAAAAAAAGGAAAAGTTAATGATGTGATGAAAAATATTATTTTATTGAAAAATGTGTGGTTGAAAATGAGTAGAAGAATGAAAATGAAAATTTTAATATGTACCAAACTTGGGCTTAGTTGCAAAAATGAAAAGAAGTAAATAAGCATGAGTTTTCTATAGATTCAAATGGAAATACAGTTGAACCATACATTCTGTACCCACTTTGTTATCGTGATGCTATATTGAATAAAAGATGTTGTGATCTCTAAGATTGTCCTTGCATTTACTTATCTAGGCTAGACAAAACAATTCTTGAATTTATGATAAAACACTTGGATACTGACCTGTATGATCTTTTTTCCTGTCCTGATATGGACATATGAAATATACTTTTACTTATGATAACTAATTTATCGGCCATATTTGTAGGTTAAATAATAATATTGTTTTGGCCACAACACAGCATGGAGGACACCTAGGATTTTTTGAAGGGATAACTGCAAAAAGTGTCTGGTAAGACCTGTTTGCTCTTCGAAGTGATTGGCATTTTAAATGATTTCAGTGTTCAGAAAGTTTTATATACTTGCCTACATATATAGTTTTTGCAGAAAAATATTTGTGAAAGGTACTGAATATTTCTAGTTTCTTGGCTATTCCCGAGTTTCATTTTGTACGAATGAAGGAAATATCATTTGGTGGAAGTATTGATTGGTATTATGTGCATAACATACATTACAATTGCTTATAATGTGCTTCCACGCCTGTGTGTTAATGTTACAGTGTGTAACAAGCTGTAGTTCTCGTGACTTTTCTTTGCTCAAGAAGCCTCTGTGTTCTTGCCAGTAATTTTCCTGTGTCACTTGTAGGTGGGTAAGAGCAGTTGATGAATTTTTTGGTGCTCTGCAGTCTAGCCCGTTGTATCACAGGAAAAAGGAGGTTTGGAAACATTAGTTGATTTTAAATATATCATGAATCAGAAGCTTTATCGTTTTTTTTTTTGTGGACATGGACTCGTGTACATACTGATATCGTTATATGGTTAAAATCGTGAAATATTATGGTTTCTCGAACACAGATCATCCTGATAGGAAAGAAAAATGAGGTCATGCAGGAAATTTGAGTGTCCCTGCATGTTATTATTATAAAGTAACCAGTATAAAGCAATGCAACGAAATAAATAACTTGTATGTGAGAAATGTTTGCATATGTGAGGTACAAAATTGAAGTGCTGACATTTCATACAAATATACAACAAGGGGAAGTTCTTAATGTAGTAACTCATTAAAATTGATGCAATAACCATGCGATTTGTATTACACATTTTCTTTGGCCTATTGGCATTTATTGTGAATTTCAATATTTAGGTACAGTTTGTTGTTTTTTCTTATTAAGACAACAGGGGATGTAATTCTTACAGACTTGTTTTACAAAGAATGGACATCTACCATGCAGTTTAATGTATTGTATGGCTTGTTTCCGTGCTAAGCAGATTGTAGTTCCCCTGATCAATCCTCAGGAGTCTTTGATTGATCAAGCTCCGTATCTGAATGTTGAGGAAGACGGGCTGGTGACTGCAGTAAGAAGTGAACCAATAGCCGATGTAGGAGTTAAATATGAGGAGGATATTAAGCAAAACAAGTCTGAAGGTGCCATTCCACATGCTGAGGAAATTGATCACAGAACTAGAGAGATAGAAAATGAGAAAATTGAGCTTGTTGGCTCCTCTGATATCAACGAACAAGATGCTGGTGGCATAACTGTTCCTGTCAAAAAATGCTTAAACCAGATTTCGCGGCAGAACAGGAAATCACTGTGGCTGCTTGCTTACATTGCAATCATTACCACTTGGCCAGTTGTGGGTTCAGCCCTGCTATTGTTCTTAAAGAAGAAGTTTCAGAATTTTGTCTCCGGACCATCACTTAGAAGATAGATGAACAATACAATACTGTGAATCGTACTTGTATCTTTCACAATGTATGGTGTAGTCGCTACCATCAAAGATAAACTACTGTTTATTTATGAAAAGATGCATAATCAAAGGAAGGCTATATTATACACGAAAGAACGTTGTACTATATGTGACTTGGAATTTGTTCATGAAGTGAACCGAAACAATTTAGCTTTACCACTATGCTAATCTGGAAATCGGTACTTTCTTCTGGTGAACTGTTCTTGATACTAAAGCAATCAGGTAACTATGCATTTATTAGAATCAGATTTACTCCATGTATCATTTTTCTCTTTTTGCCTGAGCTTTTGACTGGTCGACTAACAGGTTGCCGATTTGAAAATCACAACCTAGTTATGAAACCGGAAAAAGTTATGTCCCTTCTTCTGATGAGCCAACATGGTGAATAATTTCATTATTATTTGAGCATTAGCCGTAAATATTGGTGTTACAAAATGAAGTATAAACATCTATCTCGGTAGAAGATTGTAAATTTCATATTTTAGATTGAAAAATAAAAATAACGAGTCTTCACCATCATCCTATGGACCTCAATCTCACGACGAACTCAGTGACGGCCAATACTGGCCAAAAAAATCGTCAAAGTGACCTTTCACTCAATTCCATTCATTCTCATTATAACTAATTTCAAAATTGTCACAGCAGCGATGAAGGCATCTCTTAAGAGAGAGCCTACAATTTTAGCATATTAGAACTAATGTTACATTGAAAAACCACACATCGTGGTAATGTTTAATGTCTACTGTTGCCAATGACTAAGGTACACAAACCTGAACAATACAAAGTCCTATCTTCCCTTGCTTGGAAAGAGAAGTGAATCAGAGGACATATTCCAGAAAATGACTACAATTGATGACATGAGGGATGACGTATCTGAGATATAAGATAACTTAGGATCTAATTAGCTCGACTCATCTTGATTTTGGGCATGGCCTTCTTCATTTGGCGGGCACGCTCTTTAGCCTCTTTCTTGCGAAGTGCTTCAGCACTTAGCTTTGCCTCAGCCTCCTCCAACTTCTTTCTCTGCTCAGCCTTCTTTTTCTGCAAGGCTTCGTTCCTGGCGTTCTGAAGTTCCTTCTGAATTTCTTGAGCAATCTTTACTCTGGCTGCTTCTGTTTTAGATCGAGCCTAAGGTACACAAGTCAAAGTTTTAAAAATCATGAATGATATTAAAATGCTGAAATGGTATGTGGGTATATAATTGTACTCACGTGTGAGCTGAGCTTATATCGACCAATTAGGTCAATGTAATAGGGGACAAGAGCAACCAATCGAGTCATGTCAGCCATGTGATTAGCATTGGGGAGAGCAAACTTGAACACCAGCATCTTCTTATTTAAGCCCATGTATTTATCAGAAAAATGCATAGAGATAAAACCCTTTCCAAATTTCCCAAATGCCTTGTCGCTAAAGACCTGCACAAGTACAAGGAAAAATTATATACTACATGATCGCAGGGCACAAACACAAAGTTAAACTGGACCATACCATTGATTCCTATTTTTTTCAGAAAACTGTTTGGCTATTGTTTATAATTTATTTACAAACAGCTAAAATACATTTTTATCCACACATTTCATAGAACATAAAAGTACTGCCCACTTATCTACCAATCATTTTTATCTATTTATAAATTAAACCGACTATAAACAACCACCAATCATGCATTTAATTGAACACTGAGAAAGGTAGTGAAAACAATGACACACGTCTGAAGTTGCTGAGTCCCAAACACGAGAACATTATTATGCAAATATGTGATGCATTAGTTAAGAAAATGGCGATCATTCCCACAAGCAAATTGCAATTCCATGCGACCCCCTCAAGATTGCAACTCTATCAGCAAATTATTTTTCACATCAGCTGAATACTGGAAGAGGGATAAGGCCTAGCTGCCTGAAATCATACAGTTTGACCAGATTCCTATAGATTGGTGCAATTGTTTCTGTTCCACAGATTCCTACAGTTTGGGTTAATTCTATTCAATTCATTTTGCATCTTTCTATACAGAGATATTATAGTCACATCTCTCAATTCCTTTAAGATGCATCCTAGTCTTACCCATCAAAGCCTTGTACCACACTTTAGTGGGATAGATATGGATCCAATTTTGGATCTTCTTGTTCCACTCTATAATAACAAGGCTGATCTCCTCAGGGAAACCACGAAGAAAGAAAATCCTTTTTAATTACTTTGATTCATATAATTTTAGGTCAATTATTACCTCAAAATTGAGATACAAAAGCCAAAACCGAAGTGGTCACTAATCAATCTCTTGCAACAAGGTACCTACTTTTCGTGCACATTTTTATAGTCCTTGCTCAAAAAGACTAACCTAATTAATTCGAACTACTTTATTCAAGTCCGTCTTAATTCTCACCAATAAACAATCTCCAAACCATACCAAATATTCATACCTACAGTCTTGCTTCTCTGCAGGTTAATCAAAATCTAGGACAACCAATTATCTTCTATTCCAAAATCATATGGTAGAGATGTGAATCCAACCCCGAAAGGAAAAAAGAGGAAGAAATAAAGAATATTACATTTTTTATGCCACCTGGCACATTAAGGTTTTTTCCCCAAAAACAATCACTTTCAAGCCTTCAACTTCCCTTACTCCAACAATAACACATGCAATTCCTGCTAAACTTCAAAGCAGTATAGGTTCCCTGCATAAAATGCCACGTTACAGCACTAGAGACAATTCTTAAAGACCTCGACTCAAGCTTATTGACATGGATGCCACTTTTACTTGAGACTTGTCATAACATAGCCAAACAAACAACTCAAAAGGATAAGATACACATATATACATACCCAACCAAACGCCTTGTAGTCTTCTCCTTGCTTATTTAATCATTCAAATTCCAATATCACGTTTCTCTAATGTACTATAGTTTCGTATCCAGCTAGTTTAAAAATATAATTTCCAAGATCCAACCTAATATACTTAAATGGTAAAGGCATATCCACACATATATTAAGCAGAATACCTAAAACAAGTAATCAAAATCAACATCCAACCATTCTAAAGCACAAGGATAAAAATACACACACTATAATATCAAAACCGGACCAATGCATACCTGATCAAGCACAGCATCAGCGATCAAATCACCGGCAACCTCCTTGGATTCTGAGACCACCTGCAACTCCTCGGCCACCCACTTCCTCCCATTTGGAGGTGCCACTAGACCTGCAAAACGCTGCAAGTCACCAGCCTCCTTCTGCATTGTTTTTGCCAATTTCTTCCTAGCTAATGCAAAAACCACCTGATCCATAGCATCATCGTTCATGTACACCTCAAATGTAATTTCATCCTTACATGGTACCACCATGTTGTACAACCTCGAAATCAAATCATGCCTGCTCTTCAGCTCCATAGTTGCTAGCACTCCCGAGCAAAACCTCCTTCCGCTTGCATAGAACTTAAAAACATTCTGCCCCTCCTTCAACAACAGTGGAGAGTCCTCAGTCTCACCCACGCCCAACAAGCTAAAGTTCTTATCGAAAATAGAATCTTTGGTGGCAAACTTGCTCGCCCAAGCCAACGCCAAATTCTCATTCTCTTTCTTCCCTGAAAAATAATTGATCGTAAACATAATCAAGAACGAAACACATACAATCTCCACATAATACGACGTCAGCTTCCTCGGAACCTCAACTTCCGGTACTTCCGATTTCTGTGAACTCAACTCAGATTCCGATCCAGAGGCAGATGCCGTAATTTCTGGAGTTTCTGGGGTTGAATGTTGAGGAACCCCCTCGAATTCATCCTCATCCCAGTAATCAAAAGCTGTTGAAGCAGACTTCGAACTTGGAATCGGATCCGATGACGGCGATTTAATTATGGGATCCGAATCGGAATCAGGAGGACCGTGGTGGGACTCGGAAGTGGGTTGTGAAAGAGAGATGGGGGGAGGAGTTGACCGACGAGGAGGAACAACTGCATCGTTTGATTCATCGAGGACAAAATCTTCATCTTCATCGGCGTCGAAGCCTTCGAAGTGGGATTGGGCGGTTGTGGGGGAAGCGGAGAGGCGGTGAACGAGGAGGGAGAAGAGGGAGAAGAGGGCAATTAGGTATAGAAGATTGTCACCTCTTGGGAGGAAGAGAGAGAGTGGAGAGATGAGGAGAGATGGAGAAGAAGAAGATCGTTTCGCCATCGTTGAATTCTTGGTTGTTTGATTGGTGCGTGGAAGTGTTTCAGTAATCAGTATTGGGGGCGAAGCCTCCAAAGTATAGTGAAAAGAGAAAATGGGAAAATTTCCATTCAAGCCCCCCCAGCTCCAATTTACTTCACCTTTAAAGGTATTTGAGAAAGAGGTCGCAACATTTCGTTTTTTGGCGCAAAACGTTCTTATCTTTCAATTTCGTTGCGCAAAACGTCATTTTTACCAAATTTTAACATAAAATGACCAATATACCCTCTTATATAAATAAAACAAAAAGGAAA
>CAIGRL010299771.1:0-11891 GCA_903798325.1 Fraxinus xanthoxyloides
CTACTTCAATATTACAACAGTTTGTTAATGTGGACTAATTGACGGTATTGGACAATGTTTCAGGACAAAAAAAGATATTCAAATCTTGTTCATTGTAATGTGTAGTCGCTTCCATTACTTACAGAACATGCTCTTATTAATATATAACTATTTGGTTGGATTGGTTGGTAGGTGATTGCTGAGATGACTAATGGAGGAGTGGATAGGAGCATTGAATGTACGGGAAACATCAATGCCATGATCTCAGCGTTTGAATGTGTCCATGATGTATGTTTCGAAACTCGATAGCTAAATTTATACTCGTTAACTCGTGCAGAAGTATATGTAATTGCTAATAAACCTGAAACTTTGATATCAGGGATGGGGTGTTGCTGTTCTTGTGGGCATGCCTCATAAAGATGCCGTCTTTAAGACACATCCTATGAATGTCTTAAATGAAAGAACTCTAAAGGGGACATTCTTCGGAAACTATAAACCGCGCTCTGATCTTCCATCAGTTGTTGAAATGTACATGAACAAGGTACGCGTTTTTCCTTTTCCTATTGAAATGACAATTTCAACTCGTAGGCTCAACCGACTGGTGACCTTATTTATTTATTTACAGGAGCTGCAACTTGAGAAGTTTATCACTCATGAAGTATCCTTTGCTGAGATTAACAAGGCGTTTGACTTGATGTTGAAAGGGGAAGGCCTTCGTTGCATAATCCGAATGGAGTGATAAAAAGTGGTGTGAAGATTTAGTACCCAATGCATGAATCTGCTTCCCCATCAAAAACTACTATCGAAAATTTCTTAATGTTCAATAATTATACAGATGTACAAGTCTCAACTTTGTGGATGTGTAGGTTTCTTTTTCTTTTCTATTTCAGGAAACCTTCATGTCGAGAGTTTGCCTAAAAAGTCTGTTATATAAGTCATTTGTATTTTGATATGTTGTTAACTAATAAAATCTATTTTTCTAATTTATCAATTTTTTGTTTTCCATTGTTTCTTAAAAACAACATGTTCTGTCAAAAACTTGACGCGTAACCATCCTCTAATCCCACGTCTCTCTACTGTACGCGTCTGGTGGTGGTCATCGCAGGGTTCCACCAAGTGTTCTAGTCTTGATTCTTTGATAGTCAAGTGTCTTTATTTGACATCGATATTGATATCATGATTCCACAGGAGATTTCTAGTCTGTGCAATAAACTCAGACTTGATGAAGAAGATGGACCTCCGATCATGGTTTCTCAAAATTCAATATCCAGTGGATTTCACAAAATGGAAACATCATGGGAACAAACTTGTAAATAAAGAGGGTCTCAAAAACGTGATGCCACCGATTTGGAGAACAAATTACAGCTTTCAAGTTGAACCAATGGGTGGAAATAATATATTTCAATTCCATTTTGGTTGCATGCAGGACAGAACCAAGGTTTACTCAAGAGGCCCATGTGTGATGGAACCCGAGATGATGACTTGAGATCTAACATGGCACTAAGTGGAAAAATGAAGTAGACCTAGGTTAATTCGGTCTAAGCTTCAGAGGTACATGGTGAGGTTGGTGTCACCTAAATTGGTGGAGAAATAACTGATGTTCATAGTGGCGTCATCATGTGTAGGTCATGTCTAGGAAATTCTGGTGTGCAGACAGGCATGGCGACACGGTTGCAACGTAGGTAGATTGCAGGCAGTACCCAGGACGCAACCAAAATATGGCAGGATAGAGACTGCAGTCATGGCAGGACGCAGGCAGCATAACAGCACACAGACTGCAGGCTGCATGACATAAGCTGACATGGGCAGTGTTTCCAGCACATCAAAGTGGTTTTCTAGAGAGAGATACCATGCTATAAGCTGGATATTTTGGAACATCCAGTTCAAGTTGATCACTTATGCCTCTTACAAGAGAAAATGTCAAGGAGAAAGCAAAAGTCAATTTTGCCACTATGAAATCGACATGTCTAGTGCATGAAGGAATTGTAGAGACATGCCACTTGCATGAAGCAAATTCCAACTTTGCTTTCTTACGGTCTTAGAAGGTTTAAGGCCACTTGCATCCGATGAGGACCCCTTGGATGAAAATTGATCTTGGCCATTGATTCCAAGACGATAGGATTTTGCCTTTAAATAGAGAGGTAATCTCATTTGTAAAGATATGTGAAATTCATGTAATTCATGGGATTAGAGTTATTTCTATAAAGAGAGAAAGTTTTCCAAACATTACTTGTTTTCGTATTTTCCTTCAAATCATTTTCTCAAAGTTGTAGTAATTTAGTCTACTTGGTTAAATTATTCGAGTGTGTTGACTTAACGTTTTCTCGCGAGGGACGAGAATTGTGAACGTTAAGGCCGCACCTGCACAGTGTCTAGTTGTTCTATTGTAAGAAAATTAGTCCTGCGACACATGGCTCTTATAAGCAGATAATCTCAAATTACTCCATATAGTGATGGTGATTTATGCTTCATGGACCCTTTTGGATGCACATACCGAACGTCCAATTAGTTTGTGTTACAGACTCCTGTATCCAATCTTGGAGAGAACTGTTGGGTGAATTTGAAGCTGTGGATTTGGAAGGACAGGTGCCCAGATTCCGAGTAAAAATTGAGATCTCCCATTGCGAAAGGGGCAATGTGTGTTCTTGGAACCCTTAAACCAGCAATTCACCCTTCCACTACAATGAGACTTCCTGATTTATGCTTCAAGTGCAGTTTGATAGGACATAAAATGCACGAATGTACTGCTATTAGGTTATTTGGTTACCACTTGATTAATGTCCTCGTCAGTTTGGAGTCTGGCTTCATGTGCCCAGCCTGGTCTTCGCACAAGAGTAAGGCACTGATGCTAATTCTCTGGAGTATTCAAAGAACAATACTGACGAGCAAGAGGAACCTTCAAAGGTTGTGAAGTCCTTTTTAGCCCTCTCTTTATTCCTCGAGCACATGTCCTCTGGTTCTATTCATACCGATAATGTGCTTCAAGGGAATTTCCAGTCTAAGGAGTGTGGAATGTATCCTAGGCCATTTTGAAACCAGGTGTGTGTAGTTAGAAGGAAGGCTCTGTGAATTCATTCAGAGTGGAGCTGGGGGATAATGTGGCTGATCTTTCTTATTTGCTTGATGAACCTATACTGGAACGAGAGCATATTCCCTCGGATATGGTTGATCATGGGAAATCTGGAAATTTTCAGCATGTTAATGAGGGAGATAACTTTGAATACTAGGGTGATGGACCTTGAGTCCAGTGAATAACTTTGAATACTAGGGTGATGGATCTTGAGTCCAGTGAACTAGATAGATGATAATGTTCCTTTGACTGAAGCATTTTTAAGAAATCAAAATGAAAATCTGGCTTCCGTTCTTCAGCATCAAAAAAGTGGAAACGGCTGGGTACCCTTCCTTGTCCTTCATTGTTGTGCCGCCATCATGGCTAAAAACGATTGAATCTACTGCAGTTTACAGAAATGTAGAGGAAAGGCAATTTAGGTCGAAAAAAAAGTTGGAGATGGATTCATATAGACCGTCAACTTCTGAAAGGCCAAAAAAAAAAAAAAATCAGTTGTTGGAGTAGAATGATGTACAGGATGTCTATTCAGTGAGCGAGTAGAATGACGTACAGGGATTGAGAAACACTTGCACATTGTCATCATTCGTTGTGTTTTCGTACACGTATACAAGAAAAGGGTTCTCAAATCTCAACGTCATTTAAAATCAAGCATTCACAGAAAGACAAACTTCTATCAGCTGAGCTCCTTACCTGTCAAACAGATCAAATGACAACAATTCAAGAATTTACTCTCAGCAACTCCCATATTTGAAGCAAGATGTTACCTAATAAGACAACTACAAATGTCTAACAAGCCTGTGTTGCTAAGTTTATCACATCATAATTTTCGACCATGAAACATTCTCACTTCATATGAAGCTCTGTTCATATCAAAGGAGACAAGCACCAATAATACACAGGAAAAAATTGAATCATTATTTATAGTACAAAAATCAATATAACTAAAAGTGCTTTGTAGTGATTTGAATTCCCACCAGTCATTTTTGTTTAAGGCCATTCGTTTCTAATTGTACAAAATATACATTTACATATAGTATAAGAGCTGAAAAACGAAAACGATCACTCTAATAGTACCTCGTCATTTCTCTCTTTTCTTTTACATCTGATATAACAGAAGGAAAAAAGCCATTATCCTTTTTTCTTACCTCAACCCCACGCCTTAGCACGTTTTGTTAAACAGCATGTTGAGAGCAGCACGAAAGTGATGACCATGTTTTAACTTTGATGTATCAATAGTATACCATAAGTCATGACTTAAACAATAACATAAATACGTTGGCGTCAGTCGAGGGCATCAACCGGGGTGTATACCAATGGCTCATCATCATGTTTGAGCAAGCTTGGCCAATATAACCATGTCTAGAATTTTCACGTCCAGCGTATCATCCACTTTAACAATGCCATCAGTACCATCGATGCCAATAAGCTTCCCGGTTGCCCCACGTTGCGCACCACCCATAATCTTAATTTTGTCCGACTTCCTCGGCACAACGATCTCGAGTTCGCTGGGAAGGACAGTGAGTGTTTCACCATTCCCACTTGGACCTAGAGCAACCCTACATGAACCATCCTATAAAAAAACATAATGCCATCAGAAAATTGACCTCAAAAATCTCCAAGATCATCAATATATCATTTAACTGTTTTATTTACACAGGTTGTTTGGTTTAGAGCAATACAACTAAACAAAAGTTCGCATAGACCGGGAGGGATTCCTCAATTAATCTTGACCATTCCAAGAACAATAACCATTTGGTTTTCACTATATACAAACAAGAACATGGATTGTAAAGCTCATAAAAGAAGTCACTAAGCATTTATTCCGAAGTCATATCAGTCTGCTAACATTGACTTCAATTGCTCAAAAAAACCATTTTCCTCATATAAGATTTTAAGACCTGTTTTTCTTTCTTTTGGCGAAAAAAGGAAAAAGAACCTGCAGTTGTTAAACCTACTACTACATCGTCCAAGACCAAAAGCGCATTATCCAGCAGGCAACCTTCCCAGACAACTTCCAAAATTCAGAGTTAGTCAAGATATTCCTATTTTGAAAAAACCAGAAAGCACTGCTACGAACTCATAACTGAACATCCTTCATATTGTAGATCATGTTCTAAACATGACGGAACGGGAAGCAGAAACCCGCATGCAGTCAATCCAAACTACTTCAAAAGTCTTTCTAATTTTATCATTTACAATGTATATAGACTATCAACATCTATTCGTTTCACGTGACAGCTCCCATTCAATTTCAACAACCACATACAGGTCAATATTTGACGAGGTTTTGCCAGTATACTGGGGAAGTTGGTGCAATGCTCTCAAACATATAACACATTATCTAAAGGTAGGAAACGTACAAAAAGCAAAAGAATAACGTAATATCTAGAGCAGATATCAGAAACATATATATACCGGAAGCACTTCTCTGATAACTCCCAAAGCATTGTCTTCACCAGACCTATGAACATTGACCAAAATGTCTGGCAAGAACCAAGGTCCTTCACTGTCAGTACCTGCAATGTAGCACGTGCATCATGAATCCTTCTACAATATAAACTTATAAAATACACATTTCCAATGACAATGTAGATATACATAGATAAGGAAATCCCCATAATCTCACGAAGGGAGGAAGACAGACCTACAACAGGTGACATCATATCCAGGCCACCACTCCCTGGAGTCATTGGTTGCCCTCCAGGTGTACCAGGTAAATACGCAGAGCTTGGAGTCAATGGAGGTTGTCCACCAGGAGTAGAAGGCAAGTACGGGCTTGGAGCATTTGCTGCAAGAAAGAAATAAGATTATTGTTAGATCGGAAAGTAACTATTTGCAGATGTAACTTCAAGAAAAATTGAAGATAAGTAACTACCATAGGAGGAAGTATTATTCCTTGGAGTGCCTGCTTCATTGTAATTGCCTCCAGGAGTGCCAGTCCAACCAGAACCAGGAGTAGGTGCTTCATAAGCTCGTGAGGGAGGACTTCCAGGCTGAAAATGGTCAAGAGATTAACATAACTTAGAGCTATATACAGGCCAACTTATGTTAGGAACAAACTTGAGAACTTAAACAACCTGATACTGCGGACTAGTTCCCCAAGAAGCAGGATTCGCGTCTTCCCAATTGTCCCTGATAATTTGTCATAGTAGTAATTTAATGAAAATTACAAATTAGCAGACCCTAATTCTTATAACATAGGAATAATAACATCAATGACAAGGGTAATCAACATGTAGATCCACATGAACACATATTCTTTATAGCTAAAACATGCCACAGCAAATACAAACATCTGTGCATACATGCAGTGTCATGATTTCCAAAATCATGTTTGAGTAAAGATTACCTGCCTGTATTCTCTTAGTTTATTTACAGTATAGAAAAAGCATTTAAAAAATAAAAACATGAAATTAATGTTTATTTTGCAGTACACTTACCATAAATCTGTTTTCTATATTAAGAAAAAATAAAAATATCAGATCGGGTTCAGAGTGCAAAACATCAACTTCAATTAGTAAATTGAATTTACAAAAGCATATATAAAATTACATCTCCACTAAGACAACATACCTTGGCGGACTCATTGGTGTATATGGATTCCATGCCCGGTCACGCATAGGCGTCCTCATACCATCATGAATAGGTGTAGCTACACAAAAAATTAGAACTATCACAATCAACTACCAAGAAGGTGCAGTAAGATAAGCTAGATCAAACGATGCATACCTCCAGGATCTCTCATAGGAGTCATATATGGATGTAATGGAGTTCGAGAAGGATGCATGGGGGTCTCACTTCCCATACCATATCTGGATGTTTCTCTGGAACAATTGACCAATGTTAGATATTTAATATTATAAAAATAAAACAAGGAAAAATAAACTGTAAAATCATCTACTTACCTAAACGGCGTTGAGACGTTCACCTTATCAGACACATGGCTACGATCAACTGCACAAAAAGGCCATCTTCGCAATATTAGTTGGCTAAAAGAGAAACCAGATATAATTGTCAGAAAAAAAGAAACTTGCCTGTAACAATCTTCATCTGTGACTCCAATTCAACCCGAACAGAGGAACCTTTAACATCTACAACACGGCCCTTGCATCCCTTGTAATGGCCCAGTCGAATTTTTATTGCAGTCCCCACTAAAGCATCATGTCCTCGTCCACCTCTATGCCTTCCACCCACTATCAAATGCAATAACAGTTAAAAGAGAGAACTCATGAAGAGAAAAGACAGAGCACTAAGGAAGAAGAAGATGATGATGACAGAACTTAAGTAGCACTGAAGGACAAAGATATGTGGTTCAACACATCACATCAGTACAGATCGAGAAGCCTTTCAAGTTGGGCAGCACAAACAGGGGGAAAAGAGCAAGACTCGAGTATGATGAAGCCCTTTAACATTTGCGACTTACAATTTATAGGACCGCCTCTAGGGGTTCTCATTGGAGATTGGGGAGCACGCGGTGGGGTTCTGAGATGATTAAATCTTGACGAGAGCGAGTTGCCCTACAGCAACGGCAATTTGGATAAACATAACTAAGTATATAAACCTTAATTTAGTAACAACTGAAACAGTCGAGTCATAAGATTCTTTACATTTCTATCTCCATTTGCACGTGATCCACCAACCATCATACAAGATTCAGATTTAGCACATATGAAGCCAGCATGTTCAAGGTGATGTCGATCATAAATAAACAAAATTCCTTTGTAGATATGCTCAACAGGACCTTGTTTCCCCTACAGTAAGACAAAAATAGGAATGATGACCACAAATAGATCAATAGAGTCAGAAAATTGATAACCCAATCCAATAGTAGAACATGGACGATAAGAAGAGTTGAGACCAGACCCTGCATGGACCATCCAAAATTTTCACCACATCTTTCACTGATAATGTGTTTTTGTACCGATCTTTTGCAAAAAGTTTCTTGTCGATCTTGTATTTGATCTCCCTTAACCTCACAAGTGCGACATCTGGCCTCTCTGGGACCCCCTTAAGGACCTAATTGATAATAAAACATTTTCAGCACAATAATATTGCACAATCACTTTGGACTAAAAATTCATGCTGCTTACCTGAAAAGCTTCACTCTCCACACGTATAATCACACCAAAACTATTATCACTGCACAAAAAATTGATAACAGTTTAACTCAGTAAATATTATTCACACTAATGTTTATGACAATAATATATGCCTAACGAATATAAAATCTTACTCCATCAAGACAAGGTCATGAAGCTCGTAATCTCCAATTCGCGTGATACCAGATGTTACCTCAGAGCTCTCCACCACATTGTCAGCGAATACACGGAGCTGTATACGTTAGAAACAGAAATTAATTATTAAATTAGCTTTTAGATCACAAGATTGATGTAAAAATTGCAAATGCATGGATGATATACAAGGTCCTTTGTAGTGTCCGACACTATATTTACAACGTGCCCCTCAACTGACACCACCATTCCAGTTGCACCCTCAGTAGCTCCAGACACAACTTTCACATGATTTCCAGGGTCAAAGTATTTGCAGAGCTCCCTGTCGCTAATAGCTAAAGTTTTCTGCAAAAGATATTGAAAATTAACAGGATACATATAATTAGCCTCTTAACAAAGAATAGGAGCTCCATCCATATGCACATGATATATAATAGAGAAAATTCCACTTACAGGAAGGCCTTTCTCATGGGGTTTGATATGTACAGTATCTTCCTCCACCTTCTCCACTGAACCCTTTAGATTTTTCAGGTCTCCCTTGACAACAATTACCCTGTCGCCCTTCATGAAATGACCTTTTTTCCTATTTGCAAACAGGGTTGATAGACTAGACACATCACCATCCCCTGTTTCATCAGGCTGCCTAAATTTCTCAAGTTCATCAAAAGTAGGCTGTACATTCAGAGTGCTTATCGACTTCATCGACACTGTTTTGTATAGGAAACCATCCTTGAACATCATGCCCCCAATGTTTTCATAGTAATCACCAGTAGCTGGATCTCGTCTACGCTCAACACGAATGTGCAATTCTCTGGCCAAAAGGAAAAATATAATAAATTGTGTTAAATAAGGAAAATAGAAAATTTGATTCAAAGCATTCAATTTAACAAGATTACCTAGCTTCATCAACATTCATAAACCGTGCAGGAGGAGTGAAGGCCTTTTTCTTTGGAACTTCCCTCCCTTCCTGAAACAACATTAGTGTAGATTGTCACCAAAAATGGGAACATATAAAGGTGCAGTTCTGGTGATCTCTTAAATAACAACCCGAGATTGGAGTCTTGGGAGTACACCGAAAAATAATTAATAGCACAATAATATAAAAATATATAATAGATACCAACCAATTTGTTCGCCAGAGCCTGCAAGTCAATCCTTGGAATTAATTTCACAGTAACTCTCTGTCGCACATTATCAACATCCACAACCTTGCAACAAAGAAATGGGGCGTCAACAGGAAAGCTGAAACAGAACACCACAACGACAAAGATAATAAAATGGGAAGGGGATATAGTGAGGAAATAATTACCTTTGCAAGATCCCCTTTATAAGTTCCAATCTTCATTCTAACCCAAGTATCTCTGGAAACATCAATAGCTTTGCTCTCAACTGAAAGAACATCAGTCATCTCCTTGATTGGAACGAGCATTACTTTACTGGGATATATATTACGCATACCCTTGACAGCCTGAAGCAAAATCAAAGGAGAGAATTCATTACATTTTGTTAACCACTCAAAAACTTGAATCTTCTTCAAAGTACATTAGCATTCTAACAATCCAAGCATCCATTGGCGGATACATACCTCCCTCACATGGGCCTCTTTGTCTGCTTCAATATATACATAGTTTTTTAGATGATCAAGTGCTATAGCTGATCTAATCTGCATTTCAGGTCCCTTATCAATGCACTTCTGCATTAGGCAAACCGCCACCTCCCTTTCACGGCCAATCTACAAAACAAAGACAGGTATGATAACGAGAAGCTAAAAACTCTAAAGTAGTTTTCACTCTTCTTCCAAGAATATTCAAAGAACTGGTATTAACATACCGCACATTTCACCATCCACAATTTTGGGTCCCTAACAGATGGCAAAAGAGCTTGTTGCTCTACATCAGTCGCCTCCTCATCATACTCTACATCATGACTCTTAGCATATCTCTGTTGTATCCTTCTCTGTAAAGCTTCAATGTCTTCTTGCTCATCCTCACGTGGAAGGAGGGGCCGATGATGAATCCGTCTATCATCTTCATCAGGTATATCGGCTCCAGTATCAATGAAGTCTGTATATCAAGTATTTTAAATCATCATCACCAACGGGTAAAATTGTAAATCCAACAGAATAAAACAAGGTCCACTCAGTGTTCTGTCATAGTGAAACAATAGGAGAATGCAGAATGAATAACAATGATTCCAATTCACTACTGACAAATGACTCATTTATTCAAACTCAGAAACCTATTCCTATAACAAAGTTCATCATAGTGGATAACTAGCATAGTTAGGAAATGACGGGGGACCCAAAACAACCATCACCACATAGTAGACCACAGATCATTTTGAAAGTTGCCAAAGATTTGCATTAGAAGGACACGTTGTCAAAACCTTAAAGGTATCTTACCAATTTTCATACAAAAAACTTCAGTTTTCTCTAAAGGGAGAACAAGTGTTTGTAATTTCGTATGTATGTACCTACAAAAATGGATAAATTTGGGAATCACCACATTCTTCACTGTTGAAAATGCTAGTTGGAAAGGAGTTTTCCAGGTACCCAAAAAAATTGACAGGCTAAAATGCATATCTTCACAACTTGACGTGCTGCACCAAAAGGAAGGGTTGTATTTGCAAAGAATTACTAGGTTCAACGAAATTAGGCTCTTAGAAATATTATCAAATAATAACCCTAGGTGTCTGGCCTATATAATATCTCTTCGTAACATAGAAACCTTAGAAACCTGACCAATCTAAATATCTTGAATTAATTCACTTCTATTAACATTAAAAAGCTACGGAACCAATTCTCAACTCAAATTCCCGCTGACAAGAACTTAAACCTATTCACAGAACAAAATTTGCAACGAGTTTCATCCACAACAACTATAATACCATGAANTAAGAAATTTCAACTCTTTCTTCTTTTTCCATTTTTCAAATTGATAAAATCAAATTTATAGGTTGGCCTCATTCACTTTAATTCTCGCTAAATCACGGAACTTTCACCTCAAACGGGAATTTTCAACAGATTATAATACTAAAAACCTATAACTTAAGTAATCGATAACATAAAATAAAACCAAAGCAGCCAAAAGGAAAAAAACCCTAACCATCTTCGCCTTCCTCTTCTTCATCATCTTCGTCACTGTCCACCTGTGCTTCCTCATCAAAGAAGTTCGACAGCCCTCGATTCTTCTGCCGCTTACCACCGTGACCGCCGCCGCCACCGCCACCGCCATACTCTTCATCATCATCTTCCTCCTCTTCCTCGTCGTCCTCCTCCGCCAAATCGTCTATGAAATCCGATCTCGTCCGTTTCCTTCCGGCCTTCCCGCCGCCATGGTACTCCTCATCTTCCTCATCTTCCTCGTCCACTGCCTCGTAATCTTCTTCCTCCTCTGGCTCCAGGTCGTCATCATCATCGTATGGCCTACGAGGCATGGCGATTTGACAAGTATTTCTTCCCTCCTTCGTAAGAAACTCGATTGGAATATAGATTAATTACTGCTTGAGAGTATTTGGTTGTGTAGTGTGTAAGAGAGAGCCCTAGAAAATATGAAATCGGAGTGAGGGGGATTTGATAGATTGGGTTTTATAGGTTATTTTGAATTGAAAAA
>CAIGRL010299773.1:0-17626 GCA_903798325.1 Fraxinus xanthoxyloides
AATTGGTTGCCATTGCAAAAAAAAAAAAAAAAAAGGTGGAAAATATTTTCCCACCTATTAGGTGAGAAAACGTTTTCCACCTTTTGTGCATCAAAGGGTTGTACCTAGGAAAATGGAGGAAAACATTTTCCCTAGAAAATTTAGCATATCAAACAGTCAAAAAGTAGAAGTAGGAAAATATTTTCCTACTTCCAGGGAAAATGTGGCCAATCAAACACACCTTAATTTATTTTGGAAAAGTTCCCTTGATGAGGCTGTACAAATTGACTAGAATTGATGTGACATTAACAAGATTATGTTCTTCAATTGTCATCGCTTTTAATCTACTACTTAATATATTAGCTTCGTTAAGAATGAATTTGCACCATACCATGTTTAGCGAAATTAGTCACAAAATGTTTCAAAAATGAGAATCGTTTGTGCTAACACTTTGTCTGTGACGAAATTTTGCAATGTAAGTGTTCGTAGTAAATTTATATTGGAGTAGTAAATTGTCACTGTTTAGAACTTTACGTTGGACCTATATTGAAGTACATCGTCTAATAGAGATTATTTTTTTCAAAAAAAAAAAAAATTGATCGCCAGCAACTCGCTAAAGTTCCTTGCTAATATATTTAATATTAAATTGATATATTTGTCCAAACAAAAAATTGTGAAACAAAGAATAAATGTTAGAAAATCCAAAAGTCATTGTCTACAGATCGTTATATTGAGTCACGACGTGCTATTTTTTTCATTCATTCCCTTTCACGGTCTTCCAAACTTTACCAACGGTATGGACGAATTCCTTTCTTTGTCCAAACATATAAAAGTAATAGATTTTCTGTCCCATTTCTACCTATTTGTCCAATAAAAATGATCGACAATCGTTGGTAATTTGAGAGTCAAGTCATCATTCGGTACAAATTACACTGGAATTGGGTGTGAAAAAGACAAATAGATAGAGATTTGACTAGAGTATAGAAGATGCATACATTTATCTTTAGTTGTGTATAGGGAAGGAATCCAAGTGAAATTAGGTTACGAAGTCACAACCCTACGTGTCAACCTTCCATTGATCCATAAAGACCAGTTTATTAAGGTGAGTTTCCTTTAAAGAGTTCGTCTCCTTGTGAAACCGGATTTCCTTTTGGAGATTGATACTCCAAGCTCGATCAAATCATATTAAATTTTTTTATGGTGTATCGTAGTGTTAAATTTGGACTCCTATTTGGTATAGATTAAAATTAATTTTTTAATAAATTTTGATAAAAGTTTATGAAATGAATTTCTTAAAATATGTGATTAAAATTATTGTTGACTTTGACTTGAAAATTTTAATTGAATTTTGATCCAAACCAAACAATGCTGGATAAAATTTCAAGTAGTACTTTCGACGGTGTATTTTTTAATTTTAAAAATTCCAAATTTGCTTTCTACGTTGACCTTTTAATTATTTTGAATGAGAGTGCCTACATTGACTATGAAATTGCTTTTGACAATATTGTGGGTTCAAGATCATTCTTAATTTTATTTATTTATTTTGGGAAGGGAGGGGGAGGTCAAGAGCCAATCTTTACGAGAAGATTACATTAACACCTGCTTTTTTAACTTTTCATTTCAATAATCAGGTATAAAGATTTTTTCTTTCAAAATCGAGTACACTCTATCGCACCCACATTACAAAAATAAATAAATAAAATCTATGACGTCTCTCTATACTCTCTTTCTATCTATAGCATTATTCGTTCGATTGACACCATTACTAAGAACCAGCCACCATATTAAACTTCGTCTTCTACGATTTTTCACAATACTTGGAAGATCCACACTTCAAGTTCCAACTGAATTGGTGATTTCTGCCGAAAAGGGTGCCAAATTTGAGCCCCAGTGTCTCATGTCGTGGATTTGGACTGTAGTCTTCTACTAGCTTTCACAATATTGGTCCAAAATCCACAATTGAAGTTGCAATTGAGTCGGGGATTTTAGCCCCTCCACGTCTCCGTTGAGGATTTGGACTGGGATGGCGTAGTATGGGGAAAAATAGTAAATAGGAAATGTTGGTAGTTCGTCTCCTTGTGAAACCAGGTTTCCTTATGGAGATTGATACTCCAAAGTTGATCAAATCATATTAAACATTTTTATGATGTATCGTAGTGTTAAATTTGGAACATATTTGGTATAAATTAAAATTGAATTTTTAATAAATTTTTATGAAATGTTTAATTGAAAAGTTATGGATTTCTTAAAATATGTGATTAGAATTATTGTTGACTTTTATTTAAAAAATTTAAGTGAATTTCGATCCAAATCAAACAATGCTAGATAAAATTTCAAATAGTACTTTTGATAGTGAATTTTTTAGTTTTAAAAATTCAGAATGTGCTTTCTACATTGGCTTTTTAATTATTTTGAATGAACTTTTCATTTCAATAATTAGGTACAAGGATTTTTTCTTTCAAAAATCAAGTACATCCTACAACACCCACATTAAAATAAATAAATAAATCTTTGACCTTTCTCTCTACACTTTCTTTCTATCTACAGCATTATTCGTTCGATTGTTACCATTAGTAGAAACCAGCGACAATATTAAACTTCGTCTTCTACAGTTTTTCACAATATTGGGAAGATCCACACTTCAAGTTCCAACTGAGTTTGTGATTTCAGCCGAAAGGGTGACGAATTTGAGCCCCCTTGTCTCATGTCGTGAATTTGGACTATAGTGTTCTACTATTTTTCACAATATTGGTCCAAGATCCACAACTGAAGTTGCAGTTGAGTCGGGGATTTTAGCCCCTCCATGTCTCCATTGAGGATTTGGACTGCGATGGTGTAGCATGGGGAAAAAGGGTAAATATGAAATGTTGGTAGTTTGTCGATTTGATGTAGCGATAACGATCTGTGCGAGCTGCATTTTCCTATGCATCTATGTTTAGGTTATTGGTTCAAGTGATGGTGGCGGTGCGTTGGTGCTGTGGTGATGGTGGATTTGAGGAGATGGCGGTGGTGATGGTGATTGTTGTTGGTACATGTAGTAATGTGGTAGTAGTGACGATAGTGAAAATGATGGTGAATTTGAAGAGGTGGTGGCGGCGGCGGTGGTGATAGTGAGGTGGCAATTGCGTTTAGGTGGTGTCGATTGTGGGAGAGTGGTGGTGAGATGAAGAGCATTTTTCACCATTATTTGGATAACTGTGATCGATGAAATAGGTAATTTGTAATCAATAAATAATATTTGGCCTAAACAAATATATAATTTGTAATTACAACTTACAATTTATGTATTTGTGATTGTGGCTTTGTTTAATTTGAAACTGATACATGATTGTGACAATAACTTGATTAGTTAAATTATATGTTACAAACTTTTATCAAATGTCACAAAATGTAATCAAACTTTTATCAGGGCCACAAAATGTGACCACCTAATTTTTGAAAAAAAAAAAAATCACAAATATGTTATTTTTCTAAATGCATCTTAAAATCTTTGTAGTTTTGTAATTTTTAGATTCTATCACGATTTCAGCTGCCCTATCTCTTGCTGGGAGATTGGCATTGAATTCAGTCATAAATTAAGATGAAAGTTTATATGAGGCCTACTATGAATAGTTGAAAATAAAAGAAAAGTTGGCTAGCTACTTTTCCTTCGAGCTCAAGGCCTGGAGTGGCGGGGGGAGGTGGGGGTGATTCCAAGCCGTTTGAATTTTGAATCTTTTTATATGATGACCTTTTTATTTCTTTTATTTATTATCTTTAACATTATTATATTTTGTTTTGAAAATATTTTCCATAATTAAATTAGACTCCTATTGATTTTGAGTCATGGTTTCAAAAAATGGTTACCCAAGTATAGATTAATCAAACGGCATAATATAGCCTTCGTTAGCCACCATTGAGGCAGTCGCTTCACTGCATGGCCTTCATCGACCTTTGTTGAGATAGTCATTGCATTCCTGCTGCCTTATGCGAAAAACATGAAGACAAGATATTGATGGTGGCCCGTGTTATCGATTAAACTGCAGGATCTAAATTTTTGTCCACTGTATTAACCTTAAATTTTGATGGAGACAAGATAATGATGGCGGCGTGTTCAAACCAAGGTCGGTGTTCATTTTAGCCGTTTGGTGACCTTTTGCCACAAATGAAGTAGGCTTTTACAGGTCAATGCACACTTTTGTTTGCTTTAGGTGGTAATGAACGTTATCTGTTGATAAAAAACTGGAAAAAGATGGCGCCCCTGTATATGCCCCGGTCATTGGGCCGGGGCATATAGCATCTCTCTAAAAAGTTCGGGAACACCAATTTTGGTTGGGCTTTTGGCTGATGTGAAAATTGCACTTGTGGGTTCCATTATTTCCTGATAGATCAAAAGTGTTTGCGCCTGATAAGCTTGGAGATCTTTATGAGGCCAGCCCAGTTTAGAAAAGTGGAAATTACATGGTGCCTTACTTTCGAAGATTGCATTTCAAAAATCAGAAGATAATACAATATTTTAATATTATAAAATTCAATTAATTATATACTCAAACCCCAGACCCTAATATTCATTTCATTCCTCATCTTCAATCCATTCTCTCTCTATTCTAATCTACCTCTTCTTCTCTCTACCCCGCCATCGTCATCAAATGCCTAGATGTTGGAGCAATATTGTACGAGGTTGTGCACCATAGTCGACGAGGCTTCCCTTCTGCAGTGCCACCCGTGGAGACGATGATGTCGTTGCGTAGAGAAGCTAGGCGTCTAGGTGCCTCTTGCAGTGAATGGTGGTGGAGGTGGTTTACATGTTTTGGCTATGGTTTTTGTTGGTGGAGATGGCGTTGGATCTGGCAGTTGAGGTGGGTTTTGTTGGATCGACGGTGGATCTGACGATAGCGTTGTTGGATCTGGTGGTGGCGGTGGCTTTGTTAGATATGAAGGTCGCGATGGCGGTGGTAGTGATTTTGTTAGACCGGTAGCTGCGGTGGTTTTTGTTGATATATGCGGTGGTGATGGTTATTGTTAATACACGCGATGGTAGTGGTGGCGCGTCGATAGATTGGGGATTTATTTTTTTTGTGTTGTGGTTGTAGAGTGGTAGGCTAGTAGCCACGGTGGTGGTGGAAGCGATGAGAGGTGGTGTAACTAAATCGCTGCTGATGGTGGTGGGATAGGGTAGGGTGGGTTGGGTTGGGGTTGGGAATGGAGAGTGTTTGTGACTAATTATTTGATTGATTGTAACCATAAATTAGTTAATATTTAATCAATTATTTGGTTGATTGTGACCAATAAATTGATTAATTTGTAATCAATAAATAATACGTGACCTAAAAAGTATGACCGTGACTCACAATTTACTAAATGGTGACCGAAAAATTATTTGCGGCCAATTCATTTAATAATTTGTTACTGTTAAATAAATTGTAACTTATAAAATTTGTGATTTTGTAATCGATAAATAAATTGTGACCTATACAATTTTTGATTTGTGATCGAAAATAATTTGTGTCCTATAAATTTTTTAATGTGACAGAAATAATGTGTGACCTAAATTTTTTTTTTTTTTTTTTGTACCTAGAAATAATTTGTAGCCAATTAATTCAATAATTTGTGATAAGCTTTTATAGATTTGAGACCTTAATGTATTTAATTAATAAAATATATTTTAATTAATAATTTCATAAATAGAATTTAATAATATCTTATTTTTGAAATTTTAAACTTTATTTCTTAGTTTTTGTTGACATTCGACCTGCAACCTAATTAAATCCATTTGTTATATGTACTTAGCTCATGCTAAATTAAGGTTGGATCTGCAAGGTCAGCTCTTACTTATAACCGTCGTGATTTGAAGAGACATAATAATTGTAGATTCCTTGCACACTATCAAACATTCAATCAATTAATGAAATTTGGAAGAACTTACGTCAGCGCCCACCAATTCCACCTATCATATGATATAGCTTCATTATCTAATCAGTGCATTCATTACTGGGGATCCCATTTAAGGTCGGTTTCATGATAACCTGATGGAGCTGACCTCAGCAACCAATAGGGATATACCATTGGCGTACCTTCCCAGTTCGGTATTGTATGTTGATTTGACAGCAACCAATCAGGATTTTAAGTCATTGGCACAAGTGTCCAGCTCGGTACTGTTGTTGACAATACAGGAATATGTAAAATTCAGGTCCATCATTTCTTATAAAAATGAGGACATTATCCTTAGGAAAAGGGAGGGGAAAGAAGCCCAACAATTTCATATTTCAAATATCTCATTTGATAAAAAATACTTGTAGGTTGTAACTAGTTATCAATAAAAGTCTTTATTTAAACTTGAAATTGGCTTAATTTTGTTTATACACTTTTTGACATTAATAGTTTTGAATCTGATCATAGTTAAAATCTTAGATATGAATTTTTCCTATAGAAAAAATATTTGATAAACTTTGGTGGAGTTAGGTCAAATATTTTTATGTTCAACTAGGACTGTGGATTTACTTTAATGCGCCCATGGCTTTCCATCTCATTTATAATGTTCAAGCACTTTGGAAACTTCAATGGATTTCTACTAAGGGGAAAATTCAAAACTCAAACATTAAGTATGCTTGATTTCAATTTTAAGATAAGATAATATGTTTTTAACATCTCTCCATCCCTGAAACACAAATTCATCAAAAAAGTTATCATTTACATTCGTCTTTATCTCCGATAATGATAACATTATAGATTTCACGTCAAAAAATTGAAGAATATAGTCACAAATCCATAATTATTATCAGTTGTAGAAAAATTTCTACTATGCCGGAGTGAATTCATATCCAGATCATTCAATTTGGGGTTTGATCGGCATCGTCTCACAATTGGTAAATGATTACACATTAGAATCGGACAACTAATATTTTCACAACTTCTTAGACGAACAATTACGCATCAGTAGTCAATGTAACTGATTTTCAAAATCAAATTTGTAGGTTGTGCTTTCTTTCCGAAAACTTATGTTTATGATTTTGATTTGTTGTAAATGGTATTTGTAATTGTGACAATGAGTCATGTAATTGGTCACAGTCACATGATGTGACAAATTATTTGAAACAGGTAATGTTATGTGACATTATTCAATATATCCGATACCATTCTATTGAAGATTGTATATAAAATGATTGTGACCAGCTATCTTATTTATGTGACTTACAATAAGATGCAGTGACCTGTCTAATTGGATATAAAATGATTGTGATCACCTGTCTTATTTATGTGACTTTCAATAAGATACAGTGACCTCTCTAATTTCATGCCGTTGTGACTTGTAGTTGAACCATTCTATTAAAGATTATTCATAAAATGATTGTGACTAGCGGTCTTATTTATGTGACTTACAATAAGATACAGTGACATGTATAATTTCATGATGTGACGGTTATTTAAGGTAGTGTTATATGTGGTACTTCATTATTGGAACTGTAATGCAAATCTGTGACTTGCATTAATCGTGAACTGGATTGGTTTTTCGTGACTTGTGTTTTTCTGTGAAAAGTTGCAGAAATGGGCTCCGTGTACGTTTGCTTGATAAATGGATCGTACGTATCACTGGTGTTGGTTGATTGGAATTGCGGTTTTACAAACCTAGTAAATATCATTATAACTGAGTTCGGTTCGAGTCAAACGAGGTTGCAGTCACAATGACGTATACATTGAACAGTGAGTTGCCTACCAATCATAATAAATAGTGATAATAACGTGTTGTCCTACCTGATGCTGAAGTGCATGGATCGTGACCCTTCTAAATATCTGATTAACGTTGATGTTACAATTGTGGAAAGTGGAGAAAAGTCATGCATGGTTCTAGTTGATATACACTCTGGTGGTGTTATGTTTTTATTAATGGATATGTCATCGGACATATACAATGCAACAGTTGAAATTCCGGGTCACAATTTCAGAGATGAAGTCACAGTTGTCTCTGTGCCTAATGGTATGCAAATAGAAAAGGGAAGAATTATCTACAATAAGGAAGTTCTGAAACTGAGCTTATTTTTGTTTGCAATACAAAACATGTTTGAATTCATGGTTGTTCGTTCGGACAAAAAAGAATATCTTGTCAAGTGTTCCAAAGAAGAGTGTAATTGAATATGCAAATCTTCAAAATTGAGGAGAACATAAATGTTCAAGATTAGGAAGATTACAGATAGTCACATATTCTTCGAATATAGTATTAGGATCTCACAAACAAGTATCAACCACAATTGTGTCATCTTGCTTCAAATACAGGTACGCTTCCTCACGAACCATATACACTCCAAACGATATATGTAATGACATATTACATACGTATGAAATTTCTTTGAATTATGTAAAGGCTTGGAGATTTCGGGAGAAAACATTGAAAATGCTTAGGGAGGATCCTACATATTTATTCATGAAAATACCAACCTTCTTTTATATACGTTATCAAACAAATCCAAGTACGGTCACAGGACTAGAGCTTGATGGTCACAATAGATTCAAATATTGCTTCATGACCCTATATACATCAATTAGAGGATGAGAACACTGTAGGCCTGTAATTGTAGTTGATGTTAACTCAAATTTTCGTAAACATTGTATTAAACAGAAAAATAAAAATAAATAATGAATTGATCTACCTTCTTAGAAATATATTTTCCACCATTTAGGTTTTTTCCTGAACAAGCTTCTTTATGAGATTTAGTTCTTTTTCTTTTATTAACCTCAAGTTCATTCTTCGAGTGAGATCCCCGGTCTACACTCCTTGTTACCATCATTTGTTGGGTTTGTATGGATTTGGGGATTAATAGAAGCTTGACCTATAAAATAATTTATGAAATTATGAAATGAGGAAAATAGATTCAACACTTCCACCCTAGATGAAGGCTTCAAATCTCTACTCTCTCTCAACGAACGTGATAGAATCGCTTGGACAAGAGTATCGAACTTCTTTCTCAAGGGATATGGTAGAAGAAGGAAATTTGAAATTTTTTGAACAATTTCTCTCTCTCCCACTATTGATGATAATGTTTGTAAGTAATGCATAATTAGTTATTTATTAATAATTTTATATTTTATATTTTAAGTTAAAAAAATTAAAATAACTTGATTTTTGAAATAATAAACTTAAAATTGGATTATTGAAATATAAAGTGAAAAATCAGGATATGTGTAAGTGGAAATTACATCCAACCATGTTTTTTTAAGTTTCAATTTCAAAAATCAAGTTTAGAATTTATTTATACAAAAATCAGGTGATAATTCATATTTTAATATTAATAATATTATTTTAAAATTAAATTAATCTATATACACACTCTACCTCCATCCACCCCACCAAAACTCACTCCCTAAACTAACCCTAACCCTAATCATTTTCTTATTCCCCCCCTCTCTCATCACTTATGCAGTAGTGGTGCTTACGACGCCACTGCAGTGACATCACTTATGATCACCTCTCAGAGCGGCGTCGCTCGACACTGTTGCGAAGTGACGATGGCGTCGTCTGCGCACATCGTCGCTGCAACAATGACGCTGCCACTGGTGGTGTTTGTGATGATATCCTAAGTCCACCAGGCCCGCTATAGTTGGTGTTTTTGTGGTGTCGTGGAGTTTTGCAGTTGGTGGTATTTGCAGGTCGTGTTTTGCGGTTGGTATTTTATAGTAGTTGCGCATTGATTTTGGGGTGGTGTTTGTAGTTGGTGCAAGTGTGGACGTAATAATGATGTTGGCGGTACTGGTGGTGGCAGTAGTACGGGGTAAGATGGTGGTTGCGGCCAATTATTTGGTTGATTGTGATCAACAAATAAGTTAATTTGTAACCAATAAATAATACATGACCTAAAAAATGTTTGATTTTGACTGAAATTATAATTGTGACTCATGGTTTGTTAAATTATGACCAACTAATTTAATAATTGGTGACCAAGAAATAACCGTGATTAATTAATTTGATAAATTGTGACTGTGAAATAAATTGTGACTTAAAATTTGTGATTGTGATCGAAAAATAGTAGGTGACCTGTTATTTGATAATTTGTGACCGATAAATAAATTGTAACATACAAAAATTTGTGATTTGTAACCGAAAAATAATATATGACATATTAATTGATAAAATTGTGATCAATAAATAAATTGTGACCTATAAAATTTGTGATTCATGACCAAGAAATAACACATGGTCTACTAATTTGATAATTTGTGATTGAAAAATAAGTTGTAGCATATGAAATTTGTGAGATCGTAACATGTGTAATAGTAAGTAGTAAATAACTGCAACCATAAATTATATAATATTGTGATCTTAATATAATTAATTAATAAAAATTAATTAATTAATTTTATTAATTTAAGACTTGATTTTTTAAATATTAAACATAATTTTTTTTAATTTTGAAATTATATTTTACTACTATCTTATATAATGTTCCCTATGTGTAATTTCCTCTAAAATTTATTTTTAAACGGTAAGTTGAGAAAATTTTTTGTAAAGCCCAATTAAAAGGCAGGCCTATCAACAGGTCTGTTTTATGTAGGGCTGGGCCCATAAACCGAAAACTGCAAACCCGACCCAACCCTGCCCGGATCGGGTCAGGTTGGGTCGGTTTAGAATAAAAACGGGTTGGGTCGGGTTCCA
This sequence comes from Fraxinus xanthoxyloides, assembly GCA_903798325.1. Classification (NCBI taxonomy): domain Eukaryota; kingdom Viridiplantae; phylum Streptophyta; class Magnoliopsida; order Lamiales; family Oleaceae; genus Fraxinus; species Fraxinus xanthoxyloides. The sequence goes on from CAIGRL010299773.1 coordinate 10,604, forward strand.
AACAAGTATAAAATTATTTGGGTCGGGTCGGTTTGGGTTTAAACCCACTTAAAACTACGCAACCCAATATTAAAAACCCTGCTTCAAACCCACTAAAACGTGAAATCTTCTATGCTTCAAAACCAAACTTCCTGCCTGCGGCCACTGATTTCCGAGTAAGGGGGAGATTTCGAAGCTATTGAAGACTCCGGATATAGGAGGAGGTGTTTCGCGAAGCTGGTTATTGTATCTGAAGAAGAATCTCACCAACCATTCACCGGAATTAAGGTAATTGATCGAGCCTTTTTGGATTGAATATGAGGGTTTTGGGATGTGAATTGAAATGGGTTGTGGTTGGTTTTGTGTTTTTTTATGCTTTTTGGTTAAAAGAATAATTGCTTTTTTGGTTTTCAGATACAAGATGCTCCCTTTTCACGTACCTGTTGTTTTTTTTAGAGATGTTTGACAAATTTTGTGTAGTGAATTTTGCTTAATGAAGTAGGGTATGAATGGAGAGCTGCAAAACCAGCGTCTTAATTTATTGGAAATTTGAATTTACACTAGAACGTACCCAAAAACAGAGGTCAGAGGGGTAGTCCATTTTTCCCTTTTCAGCTTTCTGTAACACTCTTGCAGCCCAGAGCTTTACCTTGAAACTATACAGTTACCATTTTAGCCATTTCCCCCCCTTTTTTTTCCTTCTCCCATCATATCTTTTTTGTCTGTATTGTGTTTTCTAATTTTCTTTTTCTTGGAAAGTATACATTTATTTGAATTTGTTGCTTCAATTCAGTTTTCTTTTCCTTTAGTCATAAGTGAAGATGCAATCATAATTGTAACAAAGAATATTTGGAGAAATTTATAGTTAAGTAAAGACATGGAAGTTAGTTAAAACAGACTAACTCAAATTTGTTTATGAGTAAATGAGTGAGACCAGAGTGTATTTACTCTCGGAGAAAAGTCCGTATTTCAGCCTCTAGTTTAGAATAAAAGAATAAATCTGGTCCTACCGTGGATGTAGGGCAATTCCTGAACCATGAACAATTCTTAGTGTGTTCTGTGCTTATTAATCTTGTCTCTCGGTTTAATTCTTTCTTTAATTTCTTACGAAGATTTCTGGTTTNTGAAGATGCAATCATAATTGTAACACAGAATTTTTGGAGAAATTTATAGTTAAGTGAAGACATGGAAGTTAGATAAAACAGACTAACTCAGATTTGTTTATGAGTAAATGAGTGAGACCAGGGCGTATTTACTCTAAAAGAAAAGTCCGTAACTCAGAGACTCTCAGTTAGACTACTTGAAGCACCTGATATAAACACGGACGAATTACCATCTTTCTGTTTTGCGAGCTTGTCATTGGCTTCACTTGCAAAGGCTCAAAACTAATACGAGAGACTTTTTCACCATTAGTAATAGGTGTATCGTCAACAGTACCAGAACTTTTGTCTAGAATTTCAGAATCTGAAGGTGTAGCTTTTGGCTCTATTGAAATTGAGATGGGTGAATTTTTGTCTAATGCTACAATATCACCATCGTGAATCAGTTCCACGCCTGAATCTATGCCAACAGACTTTAATGTGCTAACTTCATCACTTGTACATCTGTTCTCAACAGCAGCATTCCTGACCTTGCTCAGGTTTATCTTGATTTTCACTCATTTTTACAATATTTCCATCATGAGTCAGTTCACCTACCATTCCAGCCGCATAAACAGGTTCTGATTATATAACACCATCACCAGCACAGCTAGTTTCTTCCACAGATTTTTGTTTCAAAGGTTCAGAATTTACAGGCAGAGGAGCCATCTCTTCAGAAACTGGGCGTTTTCTGCTACGGTCCGGAGTTAAATTTTCTTTTAATTGTTAGATAACTGTAATATTTAAATGTTCTTTTCATGCTTGATGGCTATTTTGATTTTGTTAAGTTTAATTTGTATGTTTTTAATTTAATTAAATTATCTTGTTCCGGTTAAATTTTTTACGATATCATGATTTATGAAAATGATAAACTAATATCAACAGGAAGAAAAAAATATTAAACTTTTTCTGATTTTATTTTAGGCAAATAAGGATTCACTTGGCAGTTTGAAACTAATCGAAAAAAAAAATTTGCTGAACCGGCCCGAACCGACTCAGGTCGGGCTGGGTCGGTTCCTGTTAATAAGCGGGTCGGTTCGGTTTAGAAAATAGCCCACAACTGCTAAATTCGGGTCGGGTTGGGGAAAAAATCGGCCCGACCCAACCCGTTGCCCACTCCTAGTTTTATGTAATGTTCCCTGTGTGTAATTTCCTCTCAAAATTGATTTTTAAATGATAAGCTTAAAAAAGTATTTGTAAAGCCCAATTAAAAGGCAGGCCTATCAACAGGTCTGTTTAGCAAAGGGAAGAACAACCTAGGTTTTCTTTCTCGGTATTCATCACACGGCACTAATTTATCTTATGCTGCAGTCACCAAACTTGGAAGGTAGTATCGGATTGTATTAGTGTTAAAATGGGCTTTAATTTGAATTCAACTCCTTGTAATATTTTATTTTTCCTGAATTGTTGTTTCTTGATGGTAATCTTTCTCTAGCAACAGTGATTTTTCAACAATATTTTTCTTGATTTTTTGATGTGGTTGTTTATGGTTTCTCCTCGGTGAAATACCCAGGACAAAAATCCAGTGGGGGCACAGTCTGGCTCTGCCCCTATTTACTTTAAAGCATGAAATTTTAATTGGGTGACCCTTTTCTTAAGTGGATATTTCTGTTTTTTTAATTTAGAAATCGCGGAAAGCATTAAAATCGTCGCTGGATTTGAAATCAGAGAAAGTGTGGAAATTAGAAGAGGATGAGCAGCATGAGAGAAAGGGTGAGGCTAGTTTAGCACAATCTAATAAGGATATCGAAGACAGCATTGAGGAGCCTCAAATACAGGAGAAATTTGAGGGTAAAATGAGGAATTTGAAAAGGAATGCTTTGATTAAAGGCTCAAAAAGCAAGTTTAATGAGTATCTTGAAATGGAGATGAAGGGAGGGACATTGTTGGCAAATGAGGATTTGAAGTTAGAAAAGAAACTTGCGAAGAAACTCAAATTCAAGAATGGAAAATTGCAAGGAGTTGATGATGATATTGACACGTTACTTGAAGGAATACCTTCTATTCTAAGCAATCTAGAGGAAAATGAAAAAGGGATTGAAAAGAACTTTCAGAATGGCACATTGCACAGAAAACGAAAGACAAGTAAATTGGCAGATATAGTTTCCAAGGCTGAAAAGCTGGTTGATAATGTGGATGAAGAATCTGACACACTTGATGCTATTAGTGATGAGCATGATGATGTTGAGGAAGTGATCTTGCATAAGGATTCAAGGAAGCGTAATCTGAAAAAGACAAAGTTCGAAGAGTGTCTTGAGGCTGAAATGCAGGGTGGTATGCTTTCAGGTGAAGCAGACTTGGCATTGGAAGAAAAGCTAGCAAAGAAGCTCAAGGTGAAGGAAGGGAGATTAAGTGGAGAAAATGACGATCCCAAGAAGAGCCTTGATAACAGCTATTCAAGTGAGAGACTTAAAAAGCGAAAGTCCATTGATCAAGAGAAAAGAGCTGAGGGAGCAGTTGACCCATTATTGGGAGTATCCATACTAGTAGAACCCTCTGGTGCAGGAGCAACATCAGAACAGGTTTGTCATGTGGTGCCAGGGAAATATGTGGCTCCTCATCTTAGATCTCGGGCTAAAAAAGAATCGGAAGAATATGCTCAATTCCGTAGACAAATACGAGGTATGAAATTAGCTACATCATGTTATAGTTTAGCATGATATCCTGTTGTGATTATTAATTTCAATACCTAATCTCCATAAATTTTTCAAATTTCTTCAGGTCTTTTAAACAGGTTATCGGAATCCAATTTGGAATCAATCACGGGTGAAATTTCTACAATACTCAAGGTAAGTTACTAATTATCAGAGCCATTTCTTCGTTGTGTTAATCACATGTACTCTAAGCAATAAACCTTGGGGTGATTTGAAGCTTTTTAAAACAGCAGAATGATCGAGGACAGGTCATTGAATTTTACTTGATATATAGATTATGATTGTAGGTTTTGTATATGCCTTCTTAAAGTCTGTTCAGAACCGATGAGTATATATTATTATTGTATTCAAATTTGGCTGAATACCAGAACATAAGTATCAATTTAGTAGAATAATATTCAGACTGTGCAATTGTACTTGAAAAGTTGAAGGAACAAGGAAGCAGTTATTTATTTTAATGGAAGTCCTACTGACAATAAATTTTTAGATTTGATTTTACAAATATTGGAACAAATTAATCGTGTTTTTTATTTTTATGGATATAGTTTATTGTTAAATATTTATGCTTGTACTGCTTGATATCTGCATTCTCAGTTATGTTATGCTCTACTATGCAGTCTGTTGGTCGTAGCGTTGGTTCCCAAATTGTTCACGAAGAGGTTGTGGAATCATGTTCTGGGGGTCCTCGTGGCAACGAACAGTTAAGAATCTGTTCATTTTTTCCTTTAGTTTTAATGCTTTTCACTACCTCTATTATTGTCAGATTTGCTCCAGTTGAATGGAATTAGTAGTCATAATTGAGTCTGAACACCTTATTAAAAATTCCTTTACTTTTGACTAATTAGTTAAAAACTAATAAAAATGTTCCAGCATACGCTATAGGAGGATGGGGTAAGAATGAGAATAGGCTTATATATCTCTTCTTTTGTATGGCTTTTATGAATTCCTTACTTGATGATTCCAGAATCAAGGTGGTCTTTTTCACAAGCACTAGTTGGAAAACATCTGCCAAAATGAATTTAGGCTTCATAATATTGTCCAAGTGAAAATTGAAAGTTTATATATCTCAGTTCAATTTGATATTCATTACGATATTTCCCATCTATCAGTTTTGTGGATGTGCTGGTTCGGGTAAACGGGAGCATCAACACCATATCTATGAAATAAACTTAAGCGTTTTATGCTCGATTCGGTTTGAGAACCTCTGTTGTTATGCAGATTTTCTTTTAATCTTTGTTGCGAATTAGAGTTTTTCATTATGTGCTTTATGTTGCTCTAGGATCTTATATTTATTTTGGAAATCTGAAGGTAACGAAAACCTGTTCATTTTTGTGCTGCAATCACCCTTTTGTTTTGGACATGTAATTAACACTTGTAGGACTTCAACAAGTAAACTGCTAGAGTTGGTTAGATGGAGTACAATTATATACCCAGACAATCCTGATTCATTATGATTAAGAACATGGAGTATCCAAGTTTGGGACTTATACTGCTTCATGTATGAATAAGTATGATTAAGATTTGTTTAGAATTTATATGGTAATCTTCAAGAGAACATATCTTTTGCTCTCAAAAACAGCAGGAACAGTGGGAAGTTGCTCATCATGGAATTTTTGGAGAAAAAAGATTGGGAAAACAATTTTCAAAAAAGCTGTTGTTTCTGAAAAACAAACCGAAGGATGTTATCTGATACTCAACGAAAACAGAAACGGTTTCGAAAATTTTGTCAATCGCCTTTTCTGATTAGTGACGATTTTTTAACTCATACACAAAAAGATAATTAAAGCCACTGTCCTTCTTGGTACTTGTTTCAACTTTATAAAATACTGATAAATGACCTTTTTCATTTTCCGATGCGAAAAAAAAATAGTCAAATAGCATATCAAATGTCAGGCAACTCAATCACTAACACCAAAAGAATTTTCTATGAACTTTCGTAAACATGTTTCAACATTGCCAAATTGGTGTTGATATTTATTTTTCTATTTTTTTCAGATTGTTCCCAGATATCACATGAAAGTGTGAATTAATATTATCATTTCTTGTATGCCAATGCCAATCTTTTGTGCGCCTGTTACTATATTATTTATACAGCCGTTGAAGCTTCTCTGGGTGTTAGTGTCTTTGCTATATTTGTTGTTTTTATATATATATATATATATTTTGCTATAATATTGTGTATGCAACATTTACATATGTTGTGAGATCTAGACAATAGATGTCTCTTGTCTTCTTCATTGTGATTGACTTTGCTTTCAATGTGAAGGTATGCTGCTGTTTTTGCAGCTTTTGTTGCTGGCATGGCTTGTTTGGTTGGGATTGACTTTGGTGCAAAGCTTCTTGCATGCCTCGCTAAATGTTTTGAGGTTCTTGATCTTTTGACAAATTTCTTAATCATGGATTATTAGTATTTAAAACTGCAAATTACTGAGTACTGACTGAAACCTCATATCACCTTTGAAATATAAAGTTTTTTGCTCCCTTGTTTGCTGCTTCGTCTAGTCTGTGACTAATTCACTGACTAATTCACTGTGTTCAATCTTCAGGAAGAGTATCTTGAAGAAGACAATTTGTCTTTGCGGAATCTAACTCTTTTCCTTTCCTATTTATATATTTTCGGAGTTTGTTCAAGGTTAGTAACATGATTGTAAAAGCTGTTACCTTCACTGTGAATTATGTTCACATCCTTGGTATAAGCACCATTTGCACAGGCATGGCCGTCTACTCTGCACAGTTACATTTACAATTCCTTTTTCCTCGAGATTATATATTATTTTAATGACATAGCATGTTGTTACTATTAGAAACTGCCGTGTATTACTGCCATTATTACAGTGAGAGAAGAGTGGACATATTTTTTCCTAATATTTTCTCTTTTATCTCTTTCCCTCTGATTGGATTCCCTATTCGACGATTTTCAGTGAGTTGGTGTATGATTTCCTGATAATGCTTAGCAAGCGGTTGACAGAGGTTGATGTTTCTACAGTCTTAACGGTTCTGCAAAGTGAGTCATATTTAGTCACAATTTTTTATATTGTAATTAAGATTAGGATTCAGATAATCTAATGCATTGATGTCCAATTATTTAACAATATTTGCCAATGAAAGAAAGGGAAAAGGAGAGACAGAGATTAGAGAACTAGCTGCTTTTGCTTTTCTTTTACTCAATTCGAACACATGTTTTGATTGATTTCTAAAAGTAAAAGTAAAATGGTTAACGTAAAGAATTGTTTTTTTTTTTTTTTTTTTTT
>CAIGRL010299824.1:0-13101 GCA_903798325.1 Fraxinus xanthoxyloides
AATAATTGTAGAGAGTTGATAATTGATAAAATAAATAAAGATTGAAGAATGTAAATAATAAATTGTAGAGAGTATAATGAGAGATTGATATTGGTAATTGGTGAGAAAAAAATGTTGATTATGGTGGGTATTTATAGAGAAAAAAGTGAGAGAAAAAATTAAAAAAATGAAAAATGTGACCGAACGGTCACTGAAAATTAATTTTTTTTTTTGGGGCAACTCGCGAGCTGCTCACCATTGGCGAGCCGGCCTGCTCGGCTCGTGCTCGGGCTTGTTTTTTGACGAGACCGAGCGGGTCGCGGGTAGCTACAGTACGAGCAGAGCGGGCAGCCGGTGAGCCACTCGACCCGATTTCCATCTCTACTTAACCCATAATGCTTGCCACTTTCACTTTCTTCTTCTCAAAAATTACCGCCGACAATTTTTTCGGCCTACGATTTTCTCTTCAATAAATCATTTCCGAAAATTTCCCCCATTTTTGAAAGGAAGCCCGATGAATTGAAATGTAAATCCTTAATTAGAACATTGATTTTCTTCTTTCCAAACCCAAGAAGGCCAATTTCTTCTTCCACACAACTCTTGGCCTCAAAGCTTCATAATCTATTTTTCGTCAGTGAAGCTGATCACGAAGTATAACTATAAGTCTAGTGTATTTTCTGTATTTTGCAATATTTTCTGCTAAAAATATGTGCTTGGTAGGCATATATTTTGCAACATTACTCGTATTTTGCAAGAAGCGTAGTGTATTTCTCGTATTCTGCAATATTTTTGTAACATATTTTGTAGTACTCATGGATTACTTGCTGATTTGTGCTAAAAATGTGTTTGCTAGAATTTTCTTTAATCATTACTTTCGAAAAGGAACACTTTATGCTATTAGAGTTGTAGAAATAATAAGCTTGGTTTTTTTTTTAACGATTTAGGCATCCAAGTTTCGCCCGACTAATCATGAAGAATGACAGTCTTCCTCCTTCGTTTGCCACCTAGGTAAATCCGGATGCAGTCACGGCTTATAACACTTGGGCCGGATATTCGGGAAACAGTTCTCCTACCTGTTGACCTCCCATTACAACGTGCGGACAAGACCTTTGAAAGAGCGACAAAGCGCACCATAATTTTGCCACCACAAGACATTTGTCTTCCTACATAAATGTTGCCTTCCAACTACCACAGGGATTTGATGCTCCGTAGAGAATCCTCCAACTTTGTCATTGCGCCATGCCCATTTAATAAACTTGGTTTTAATTGCACTTGTTGAAGTAGAAAGTTTGTATTTGAGATTCATTTACTTGTTATAGGTATTATTTATTTTTATTAATAATCGAAAGAGTTAGGTTATCCTATTTTGGTGATACTTTGTTAATGCTACAGAGACTTCTCATTATTTGTTATGGAACTCATAGGTTGCGATAAACTGTCAATCTCTGCAATACGAAATTCATCCGTTGAGACTAACTGTCATTTTTTATAGTTATGTTATGGAATTCTTGACTTTACTTACTTTTTCTTGACAATCTTGTGCATATGCCTCATTTGGTTCAGCTGCTCCTCTTCGTGTGTTACGTATTAAATGTATGATATATCATCGTCTTACATTTGTTATAAATTCTCGATAGATAACAGATCGATTATGTGACTCATCCTTTGAGATGATCTGTCTCGATAATTAGTTTCAGTTATTCTCGACAGTTGAGTAAATCTCGACAAATCAATTTAGTCATATGTCGATATGAATTGTCGTTCTTGACAATTAAAGTCGGTATTTCTCGACAGATGACTACTTCTCGACATATTAGTTTTGTAATCATCTATTGACATGTCCAACTTTGGTTCATATGAACATTATATGTGTGTTTTGCATTAACATGTATGAATCATTATAATCAGACATTTTTTGCTTTCTTGTTGTACCTTGTTCTTATAGATGAATTTTGAATTCCTAGTTCCCGAAAATGCGTGCTCGTTCACATTTCTCAAATGAGAATTTTCAATTTCATGAAAACCGTATTGAAGAATTTTCATAATCGATAGTGAAAGTTTGTTAATACTATGTTAAACACAATTTGGTGGTTTTTTAAATGACCATAGTTGCTTCCCTAAAAAAAAAAATTGATTATAAACACAATTTGGTGGTTTTATATATCTGTGCTTGTACATCTCTGAGAGTTGTCATTTCTCACATGCTATGATTGCTGGATGTTGTTATATTGGTGGTATGGGAACTTATTATTTTATCATTCCTCGTTGTCTATCTTTTTTTTACATTGTAGACATTTGAGACTTACTTTTATTTTGGTATTTATTACAATTCTAGTGCTTTTATGTATGAAAATTATAGAGTAAGATAAACTAGTCTTGAGACTTGCTTTTATTTTGGTATTTATTACAATTCTAGTGCTTTTATGTATGAAAATTATAGAGTAAGATAGACTAGTCCGGAAAAAGAAGTGAAGAATGCTTCTTCCATTATCTATTTAGAAATCAATTAAGTGAAAACTCTTTTGCAATATGTAGCTTGTAAGAATCCTTGGTCATTGCTTTTATGGCACACATTTTATTTGTTTTAGAGGATTGGTTTCTGTTTATTTTTGACATATTTGTTGGTTTGTTTGATTAGCATATAACAAAGCTGGATTGCTTCATTAAATTCTAATTATGAGAAATTTAAATATCGAAATACCTCAGAACGATTACTCTTCTTGTTCTAACATAGGTAACATTTATTTCCACATCATAAGTAAAAGGAATAATATTAATAAAACCATTTAAATCATGTTCTTTCATCTTGGATGTTCCCTAATAGTAAATAATATATTTTTTAATCAAGTGCTACATTTAAGATAAAAAATGCTCGTGATCATTGATTACCAACAACTACAAAAGTACTCGTGATCATTGATTTAATATTCACATTTCCCATATATTATGGACAAAGTTTAGGGGATACATGTACACATAAACCTTAAATTATCACACCAATTGTCACTCAAGCAATAACTTAAGTTATGATTTGGTGATTATGCATTAAGTGATCATAGTTGATTCCCTCCAAGAATCTGATTATAAATAGCATGACATTTATTTCTTCTCATTTACACTTAAACACTTCTCCAGCTTTGTGACACTTTATAGATCAAACATATACAATTACTTTCACTCAATACAACCATATCGAGATAATGAGTTCGTCCACTGGAATTAATGAACCGTTCAAGCAAAATGAGCCTCCACCAATATGCTGTTCGTCCCCATTTTTTCCTATCATTATCAAATTGAATGATGGGGAAGTCATCCCTCCAAATGGTAGAAGAACCATTTCCCCTGTTCATTTTCCCAACTTGGACGAAATTTCAAGTGAAGGATCGCAGTCACTAAACAATGTATCTGATGATGTGTTCGAGTTCATGGTTCCATATGGAGATGAATTCGATGATCTAAGTTGTTGGCGAACGTCCCACCTCTCGAGATAATCGTTACAAGTTCGGACGATATGAAGATACTAGGGGGAACATTCATCTGTCGACGACGATTGAAGTGGGCAATAATTGCATACGTCATCGGCTATAATTATTATAGTTTTGTTAGATACTAATATGGTAAAATTTGTACCAATGTTGTGTGACAACATATCCCTTATGCATTTTAATCGTAATCAAATTTTATACTTTTCAACCAATTGTCGAGAATGACAAAAACCTTTTGTCGGGGCCGACAGTACAATATCATGATGTTATGAAAATATTTTGTATATGTGAGTATTTTGTCGGGGCCGACACTCTGGTTGCTGTTTGAAAGTGACTCATAGCAGGGGTAACAATGAATTGGCTAAGGACTTGGATAGAGTATGCATAGTTGGGCCTCGTAATAGTCAAGTATAACAACTTTCCAACAAGTTTGAGATAGACTGATGGAACTTCATACAGAGGAGTGTCATATATGAAGAGCTTGATCTTTAGGTTGGATTCCATGGGAAAAGCAGCATGTTTGGAACCAATTAAACCAGTTTCTTCGACAATGTCAATGTCATATTTTCTTTAACACAAGGAAATGCCGGCCTTAGACCTGGCTACCTCCAAACCAAAGAAATATTTAATCTGGCCAAGATCTTTAATAGTGAATCTATCATGCAAAAAAGACTTTAGCTGCTGAATCTCCACAATGTCATCACTGGCTAATAATACATCATCAACATAGACGAAAAGTACGGTGAAAGAATGTCCAGATCTTTCGATGAAAAGGAAAGAATCAAAATGACTTCGGGCAAAGCCATAGTGGAGGAGAGCATTAGATAACTTTGTGAACCACTGCCTGGATGCTTGCTTTAGGCCATATAAGCTCTTTAGAAGTTTGCAAACATTGTGACCTTTAGTTGCAACCATTCCAAGAGGCAACTCCATATAGAACTCTTCATGTAAATCTCTATGTAGGAAGGCATTGTTGACATCTAGTTGATGGAGATGCCAGTTTTAATAGCAGCCACATCAAGGATAAGTCTAATGAAAGTGATCTTTGCTACAGGAGAAAAGGGGTCAAAGAAGTCCAAACATTCATGTTTACTGTACTCTTTTGCCACCAACCGTGCTTTGTATCTTTTTATGGTTCCATCAGCCTTATACTTGATTCGAAATACCCACTTACAACCAATGACTTCCTTGTTGGCAGGAAGAGTAACTAACTCCTATGTTTTATTTAACTCCAAAGCTTTAATTTTAGTTTGCATAACATCTTGCCATTCTGGGATTTTAGAGGCTTGTTTAAAAGTTTTAGGTTCTAAGGAAGTTGAGATAGAAGTCAAAAAGGCTTTGTGTGATAAGGATAATCTGTTAGTTGAAATGAAGTGTTAGATACTATAGAAAGAACCTCCAGATGAGGATCAATTATAAGAGGGAGTATAGACAGTACCTGTAGGTGAAGAATAATCAGATGAAGCAGACTTCGGGGCTATCAATTGAGATGAAGAGACAGTACCATAGTAATAATCCTGCAAATGAGATGGTGTTTGTCGAATCCTATATGATTTTCTAAACGGTGGAGGTTCTGCTGAAGAAGGTATAATCTGGTCAATTTGTGGAGATGAGTCACATGAATGATGGTTATTTGTTGATGATGGAGTTGGCATAGGTTGAGTTAAAGGAGACGAGTAGGTTGAGTTAAAGGAGACGAGTTTTCTCTTGAAGAGGAAGGTTGATCTAGAGGCAAAAAGGATATGGTATTACAATGGTCTGGGAAGAATTTTGAAGCAGGAAACATGAAGGAATGATGTTCAAAACTTTGAGGAATGACCTTAAAAGGGAACACCATTTCATGAAATGTAACATTTCTAGAAACAAAAAACTTTTGTTGGTGTTATATCCATTAGTTTGTATCCTTTGAAGTTAGAGGGATATCCCAAGAATAAGCATTTGGTTGCCCTTGGATCAAATTTGTATATGATGTGTTAGAGTAGATGTAAAGCAAATGCAGCAAAAAACCTTTAGGTGTAAAAGGTTGGGGGTTTTATCAAACAACATTTTGAATGGAGACTTTTTTTGGAGAAGGGGTGTGGGGATTTTGTTGATGATATGGGCAGCAATGAGCATAGAATCACTCCAAAAATTGAGGGGCAGATTTGATTGAAACATTAGAGCTCTAGCAGTGCTTAGGAGGTGTTGGTGTTTTCTTTCCACAACCCCATTTTGCTGTGGAGTTTCTACATAACTCCTTTGATGTAAGATGCCATGTTTGTTGTAAAATTTTGTAAGGAATAATTCAGGTCCATTGTCAGAACGTATGATTTTAATGGATGCAAAGAATCAGTTTTCCACCATTCTAGCGATGGCACTTTTGATTTTAGTTTCATCATATAAACCCAAGTACATCTTCTGAAGTCATCCACTATAGTTAAAAAGTATCTAAAGCCAGAATAAGAGATAGTGCTAAAGGGCCCCCAGATATCACAATGAATCAATTCAAATTTTTATTGGATTTGTGCTGAGATACAGGGAATGGAAGTTTCTTTTGCTTTGCTAGAGGACATATATCACAATTATTTGTACAATCAAGAGCAATGGAGGATCAACTTGTTTGAGAGAGAGTAATCTAGAGCTAGAAACATGGCCAAGTCTAAAGTGCCATATGTCAAACTATTTGTGAGTGGTGGCTGATGCTAATGGTACAAAAATAAGCTGGTTGCTAGTATAGTTCTTTGGTGATGCATGGATTAAGTGGTACAACTCCTCCTTCTCAAAAATGATCCCAATCATCTTCTTCATTGATTGGTCTTGTATAGTATAATGAGAAGTAGTGAAGATAAGGCAAATATTGGACTAATTTGTGAGTTTGGACACAGATAACAAATTGAATGAAAAGGTGGGAACACATAAAACATTATGCAAGAACAGAGAATCAAAGAGGCATACAGTACCAATGTGAGATGCTGGAACTTTAATTCTATTAGGGAGATGTATGGAAACATTGACAGGTTTAGGGGTAGAGTAATACAAAGATGGAAAACAAATCATATGATCTGTTGCACCAGTATCAAGGATCTAAGAGAACTCAGATTGTAAAGTAGATGAAGTAGAGTTACAACTAACAATTTGTGAAGTGAATCACGTTTTACCAGAAAAATGAGATGTGGATGCAAGGTTCACAGCTAGTTGAGTGTTGTTCTGGGTAGAAGAATCAGCTGGTGTTGAATTAGCAATTGCCATCAGCTTGTGAAATTCCTCTGGAGTAAAGGAAAGCTTTTGTTGCTCTTCATTGCCACCTTAATTGGAAGCTTCTTGATGTGTAAGTGCAGCATGTGCAAAGGTTTTTCCAGGAATGATTTTTTTTTCCCTTTGGTCCTGTCCAGTTAGGAGGGTATCCATGGAGCTGAAAATACTTGTCCACCCTATGTCCAGTATATCTACAGTGGGTGCACTGCAAGTGAGGCACATTGAATATGTCCCTGAATGACTTTGGTTGGTGATTGTTATGTTTGGCCATTAAAGCATGTGTCTTAGTATATGAAGCAGAGTTGGTCAGTTGTCTTTGGCTTTATTCTTGAAGCAGCAAAGAAAATACTTTGGCCATGCTAGGTACTGGAACCATAAGAAGCAACTGACTTCTGATAGATGCAAAAGAGTCATTTAAGCCAACTAAAATCTTAAAAACATAATTAGACTGTTGTCTAGTTTACAAGAAGGTGAACAAATCACAGGTACATGTTGCCATTTTCCCACATGTGCAGGTTGGAAAAGGTCTGTAGCTAATGTACTTGCCCCAAAGAGTTTTAAAGGAGCTCAAGTAGTCAGTAATAGACAAATAACCTTGGCTTATACCACTTAGGGACTTCTCAAGATGAAATACCCTAGGTCCATCACTTCTAAGGTATTTGGTCTTCAGCTCAATCTAGAGATCAGTAGATGATGTTACAAACAACAGGTACGCATATACTTGGAAATTGAGTTCATTAGCCACGAAAGAACTAGGTTGTTTGCACGCAGCCACGCTGTATGATGGATAGGTTGATCAGTGGAGGGAGGAATGATTGAACCATCAATGAACTTTACCTTGTTCTTGACTGTCAAAGCTATGGCAATCGATCAACTCCATGCAACATAGTTTTCTCCACTGAAGATCTCTGATACTAACAGTGCACCAGGGTTGTCATTAGGATGGAGATAATAGGGATTTGATGAATCATCTGAGGGATTGTTTGTATTGATAGGAAAATTTGTGGAAAAGCTATCAAAACTCATTTTTGGGAAATCAATGCAGAGAATTCCGGAGCTGAATTTCTGTAAGAGAGGATCAATACTTGCATAATACAAGCGTGTGATGTTGTGGAAACTTTTAGATTAATGATGCAGAAGCTCTGATACCATGTTAAATTCAGAATTAACAAGAAGAAAGGCAGAATAACAGAAGAATCAGAAGAAAGAAAAGACAGAAACTAGAAGAAGATGAAATGTTGATTCATCAATTGAACTTAATCACATGACATTTACAACATACGCATGCTACGTTTATACAGGAATTGTTCAACTAATTGAATAACAAATAACAAAAAATAAACAGAAGATAACTCACTCTTCCAACACAACTAATTTTGCTTTCTCTTCTTTCCTCTTTAATTCCATGCTGTTAATTTGTGGAGTAATACTCCAACATAAGAGATTATCGGACATCTTTCTTGACAAACCGGCGTGGGATCCCAGTGGTAAGTTACTAGCTTTATTTTGGAATAGATTAGGTTTTCCGCAATTGAGATGTATACATATGTCTGGATATGGTCTGGATTTAGTGATTACTATAAATGGCGTTTTAGTTTCTAAGATTCATTTTATATTAGTAGATATGGAGCAATTGAGTGATGTTGAGGAGGCATTACATATATCCACTGATCCAAAGGTTGTTGTGTGTCGAAAAGATGAGGAAAACATGATTTTGCAGTTCTGCAAGAAATGTGTTGAGCTAGAGAAAGCTGGGAGTTTATATGTATGTGGGTGTCCCTTTTGAGAGGTTCATTTTCTTTTCTTTCTAAGGCTGTTGACCCTAGTCATCAAATGTCAACACTTTGCAAATTGGTAATTTTGAGAAGTCAATATATTGAGGATTTTGTTTATTTGGAGTGTGAGTAATCACAACAGATCCGGTTTTGAGTAATTTTTTTTTGTAGAATTCTCGTGGTTTTTGAATTGTATTTGGAAGATATTGAAAGGAAGGAGGAAAAAGGTCGGATAAACATTCAGAAAGATTTGAATATTTTTCTATCCATGTTGTTTCCATATTGAAGATGGTAAAAACTTTATTTTTAATTAAAAAATATTGAAAAGGCTTTGAATTGATTTCTAGAAGTTTTCCAGAACCAGTTTGAACGACTTTTTTTTGTAGTTTGAAAACTTTTCTGGAGTTTGGAAATTTTTCCAAGTACAAAGAATTTATTTGAAGAAAGAGCAAGTGTATTTGAAGAATAGGATTTTGAATCCAAAGAATTTTTGTTAGAATTTTGAATGTATTTAGTAATTGATGGAGCAGGAAAAACAATTTTGTTTTTGCCTTTGTTTTTGTTTTTTGAAGAATTTGCTGAAGAGGAAGTCATATCCTCAAGCACTTTGTTGTACCAATCTATGTTGACACTTTTCTTTTTGATCTCTCTTTTTGAGTGTTTTCACATTCACTCAGAATTTCTCTCTTTTTTGTACAAAAATTCTCTAGTAAGGAAATCTATAAGAACGTTATTCTTTGTATATATAGAATTCTAAAATCAAAACAAAACAAAATAGCTTGCCACCCAGCAAAGATATGTTTTGAAACAAGATTTTTCATATCTTCCTGTAGAACATCTTTAGATGCTTTACAGTTTGTTTTTAAAATAAATGATTTATTAATTAAATTATCTTGAAATTTTGAAACACAAAGGACAATTGAAAGAATTTCCTTTTTAACGTTGAATAGTTATTTTGAGAACCAGTCCAAACACCAGAATAGTAACGGACCAATTGTTCTTGATTTGACCCTTTTGGAATTTGTTTTAAGACTCTACCAAATCCTAAGTCAGATGCATCAATCTCAACAATAAGATTATCATTGGGTCAATAATTGAGAGACAAGGAATATTTTTGATGGCTTTTTTGATATTTTGAACTGCTAAGGTACACTCAAAACCCCAAGGTTTTGGATTTTTCTGTAATCTTTTGAAAAGAGGGGCACAAAGTAGCCTACTAATTTTGACAAAGTCAGACACATAATTGACGCACCCAATAAATCTTTGTAAACTAGTTTTATCTAAAATTTGATCAGGAAATTTATCAGTAAAATCTAAACTTCTTTGCATAGGTGTAATTGTACCTTGAAAAATTGTGTGTCCAAGAAATCTCATATTTGTTTGATAAAGAACAATTTTCCTAGCAGAAACTGCTAATCTATTATTTTTAACAATATTGAAAAAGATATTTAAATGTTTGAAATGTTGCTTTAAACTTTCAGAATAAAGTAAAACATCATCAATGTAAACAATAATGAAATTTTGATAAGGATTGAAGATATCATTCATGATTTTTCGAAATTTTGAAGGAGCATTTTTGTNCAGGAAATTTATCAGTAAAATCTAAACTTCTTTGCATAGGTGTAATTGTACCTTGAAAAATTGTGTGTCCAAGAAATCTCATATTTGTTTGATAAAGAACAATTTTCCTAGCAGAAACTGCTAATCTATTATTTTTAACAATATTGAAAAAGATATTTAAATGTTTGAAATGTTGCTTTAAACTTTCAGAATAAAGTAAAACATCATCAATGTAAACAATAATGAAATTTTGATAAGGATTGAAGATATCATTCATGATTTTTCGAAATTTTGAAGGAGCATTTTTGTGGCCAAAGGGCATAACATTCCATTCATAATATCCGAATGGAACATTGAATGCATTTTATATCTATCTTCTTCTTTGATTTGTATCTGCCAAAAACCAGATTTCATATCAAATTTAGAAAATATAATTGCTTTGAACAATCTATTCAAAAGACCTTTGTTTTGAGGAAGAGGATAACGAATCCATTGAAGGGCAGAATTGAGGGGCTTGTAATTAATTACAAGTCTTGGAGCACCACGTTCTATTTCTGCTTGATTAAGCACGTAGAATGCGGAGTAACTCCATGGAGATTTACTAAGACATATTAGTCATTTTTCAAGTAAATCTTTGATTTCTTTGGTACAATAATCAAGAAGTTCCTTATTTATTTGAATAGGCCTCGACTAAGTGGGGATCATTGATTCATGAAAATCAGAATTGTATGGAAGAGAAACAATATGCTTCTTTCTATTTCAAAATGTATTAGGAATGGTAGAACATACTTCTTTTTTTAATTTAAGAAATTGAGAAATCTTTTCTTTATTTGAGGAATTTTGCAATTGGTCATCAATTCTATATTTTGGACTTGAAGAGAATATTTTACCCAGTGTCTCTCTTCAAGGATTCAAACATTTCAAAAATGGGGCAAAATCTTTTTTACAGTCTCAAGAAAATCCTTTATTTCAATTTTCATATAATTTTAAAGTCTCATGGATTGGGGACTTTTTCATTGTTCAAACTATCGACAATTCTTACATTCTAAAAAAGATTGTTAGAAGATTCAAAATGAAATGGGAGTCCAAATTTTATGAAAAAAATTGTTGCCCCAAGGTTGTCAGTTCCTGGATACAACAAAAGAATAACGAAGGACTTCCAAAACTTTTAAAGAACGTCAAGAAGCCCAAGCTGATTTCCTTGCTGAGAAAAATAGGCTATTAGCACTTCTTGCCATATGTTCAAGCCTTGAAGAAATGTCAATTTTAGCAGAAAAGATAGCTTCACTTGCTGAAATTGCTTCAAAATCTTCAGTTCAAGATTCTTCTAAGACCAGCTCAGAAGCAGATTTTGATTTTGATCAAAATGAAGATGATTGCTATGGAATTAATTTTGACGAATCTCTTCATGATGAAATTCAAAAGACTAAATGACTGCATGAACAAAGTTATCTTGATGAATTAAGAGATTTCCGAGTTCATAATTCAAGATGGTTACTTTTCAAGATGTGTCAAATTAAAGAATCAATTCAGAATGCTGCAGACAAAAGGAATCAATTATCTATATTAAAGTAGTCTTTATTAAAGCAACTTTATTAAAGATATCTGTTGTCAAATCAAACTTTCGGCTAAGAAGAAGACAAACAAAATTACTCTCCTACTTTTTGAAAAGTAGTCGACAACAAGTGTTCAATCAAAGCCTCAATTAACTATTCAAGATTCCATCAATATTACTTTTTCCATCTATAAGTTCAAATATCTTCCTCCACTGTAAATTAGAATTTAGAAGGAGAAGTTTTTAAAAGTTTGCATTCCCCTTGTAAAATTTCCTTATATCAATACAGTTTCAAATATTTTCTACTCTTTCTCTTTCTCTATCTTTATAATTGTATTTCTGTTTTTTGAAAGTTTTTAGGAAAATAATACACACACACACACACATATGAAATGAGAATTTGGCTATCCATGTTCAAGTTGTTCTTCTTTCTTTCTTATTTTTGCAAATTCATGGTTAGCTGAAGACTGAAGTTTGAACTAGTGAGAAGTGGCAGAATGCCATTCACTTTTATAGTATAATTTAACTAGAGTGGAAAAATAGTAGTGGTAATATGTCAGTAGTTAGTATACTGTTAACAACATATTTGTTTGAACTTATTGTGCTGGTAAAATATCTTGTTGGTATGAATTAAACTGGAACTAAGATTTTATACCCTGCAGTTATTTTTTTTAAAAGTGTTTTGAATCCTTGTCAATGTAGATATTTGGGGCTTCAATTCATATAGAAATCGGGATAAAAAAAAACCAATCTAACACCACACAACTTCAAGCTCGACCCAAAACTTTCCTCCACCTGGTTGCTCCAAGATTTCAGCCCACAAAGGACCATGGTAGTGGTAGTTAAGGAAGAAGAAGAGGGTAACAATGGTAGAGTCTCACCAAGAAAAACTCCCAAAATCGGCTGCCTCTCTCTTTCTCTCGTGGCTGCCCCCTCTCTCACACTCCTCTCTTACACCAACTAACCACACACGCTTACACCAGAGAGATGTATGTATATTAGGTTACATAATTGGGCCAAAAGGATGAGCCAACTTATTATAGGTAAATGGGCCTAACTAATAAACTAATAAACCCCATACTAATCAAAACCACCAATCTATTTCCATCTTGGGCTTTCCAAAAGTATCGGTAGTATTCAAGTCGAGCCAAATCTATGGTGTCGATAAATTATCCGTCAACTATTTTAAATCATCGCCCTGATTTATTGGGTATCAAAACCCAACAAATCTCCACCTTAATTCCCAATAAATCTGTAAACAAACAAAACACAAATTTTATACTTGCATAATCAAGGTAACCAATAAAATTGGTATCACAGACCTTACCTCGTGTTTCGCACCCTAAACACATATCATACCTACTCTATGTACTCACCAGGGCTAAGATCAGAAACACCCAAGTAGAAGCAAATAATCATAGTAATCAATCAAGAACAAATAAACATGCGACATATATCACATAGAATAACACAAATCCTTTCAAAACATATTCACACAAAACAACATATTAAC
>CAIGRL010299830.1:0-14688 GCA_903798325.1 Fraxinus xanthoxyloides
AGCGGAAAGAGCAAGTTGTTGGGAAAACTTAGACTATATACATTGTGTTAAATGGTGGCCAATTGTAATACTATATTTCTTTTACTGTTTGATACACACTATTTGTATAATCTTGTTTCTTCGGGTCCGCGCTTGCTAGGAGCACTTTTTTTCCTGCATTTATCTGTCTACATGTATGTTTAAATATTGTTCGCATTAAAAGAAAAGCAGATATCATATGAGATTTCTACCATGGCAGATTTCGGCAGCTGGTTTGGCTGTAGACCAGGAGCTTGATGTTGCAGTGGACTTTGTTGCTCCTGAACTTCCTGGCCACTATATCTCGTATTGGAGGATGGCCTCACATTCTGGCAAAAAGTTTGGGCAACGTGTTTGGGCTGTTATCCAGGTTGGTTACCAGTATTGTCGGCATCATGTATCACTGCTCAATCATGATTTGCCGTGTGTGTATATATATATATATATATATATATTGATTTTCTCTGTGTTTATGAAGGTGGATACTTCTCTAACGGAGCCATTACATGAAATTGTTCCTGGCTTGAACCTAAACTTGCCTCCCGTCAGCAATGGCCCAACAGGCCCTGAAAGTATAAATGAGGATGCTGAGCCTGTAATGGACAAGCTCGATGAGCCTGACAACTCCAACAAGACTGCTGAAAGGGCACAACCGGCAGTCGAGGTGCAGCCGAACATTGAAAAGGATGTGAAATTCCCTATTAATAATGGCTTGTTGGTTGGCAGTGGTGAGTCGAGCTCTGTTCCATTAGCACCACCTTCTTCTGATTTACATCCTATTATCCATCTAAAACCAACAATGGCTCGTCCAGCTCCCTTTGTGCCTTCTGCTGCATCGACTGTTGTTGTAAATGCTCATGCATCTGCTCAAGAAGTTATGGAAAAGAATGAAGTCGAGGAAAAACTCCTCAGGGAACTTGAGGATATGGGTTTCAAACAGGTTGATTTGAACAAGGAGGTCTTGAGGACTAACGAGTATGACTTGGAGCGATCCGTGGATGATCTTTGTGGAGTTTCTGAATGGGATCCCATACTGGAGGAGCTGCAGGAGATGGTTTGTTTCTTGTTTCTCTTTTAAAAATATGGTATCTTCGTTATGGTGAATTGGATAGGACTGAATTAAAGAATAAATTCAAGTTCAAATCTTCTGTTTTTTTTGTCCAACACTGTCCAGTGTAGTATAAAACATTCCCACAATGTACTATAACTGTCCTCTGTTTCTTTCTACCATTCCATTTTTGCTTATGGTCGTGAATTCTTGCAATTATTTACTAATTGGGCCGACGATGCAGGGTTTCCGGGATACAGAAATGAACAAGAAACTGCTAAAGAAGAATAATGGAAGTATCAAGCGTGTAGTCATGGATCTTGTTACTGGAGAGAGATAGTTTAGTAAAGATCAAGAACCAAATAAACATACAAATACTTGCTGTTGTCAATAAGTTAGAGGGTCGGAACTTTATTTTGGCATGTTTCGAATCCTAGTTTCTTAGTGTAGTTCCTTTTCTGAATCTTGGTGAACTTTAGTATTGTGTATAACTTATCAAGCGGTGTTTATGTATGTCCTGTTTTATCTATTTCTCCACCATTTTGTTGGTTACTTTGTTCAACCTTCCGCCACCGCTCCTCTTCTTATTGCAAGATTCAGAAAACACGTTAATGGGTGAGGTTCATGTTGAGACTGGGCCAAGTGCTATTGGCCGCCTAGTTGTAGCCTTACTTTTCGCTCCTCCGCCGGCAATGAGAATGAAATACGAAAAAGTTCAAATTCTATGTATGACATTGTTCAGTTCTGTCCACTATGGCATTGATATGAAGGAATACACCCACTACTTTCCCGACCAGTTTTATTGCATTTTCAAATCGACGAAATAACTTGGAACTCGTAGCAAATTTCCCTTGGGCACAAATAAGATCAAATAATTGTCAAAGCTCCTTGATAAATTAATTCTTAGAATGTTTGAGACTGCAGCAACCAAATGCATTTTGGGAAAATGGCAGTCACATTGGTCAAACGCCAGTACTTCAAGAACCATTAAAAAGTCGTCCAAGAATAATATACAAAACTACAAAGCAGTTAAGGTTGCAATTATGGTTGAATAACAGTATTCTTCGCTTCTTTCTCCCATTCGAAGGGCACGATGGCTCCCAAGTGTAAAGCTCGAATCCAACGAGCTGTTTTGTGTGTCGTGTTTGAAAGCAGAAAATTTTTGCTCCTCTTCTTCGAACCCTCCTCCACGTGTAATATGTAAATTGATCTGAGAACAACGTAAAGAATTTCACAAAAGCATTTCAATGGAGATTGACCATCAGCGCAGAGAATTTAAAAGTGATTTTGAGGACAACTCAGATGAAACCTAATATAAAATATATCAAAGGAAACTAGAAAGGCAAGTTTGATAGTGAGGATTGGAAGATATTGGACAATATTAACGAAGAAAAAGAAGTTATAATCTTGATCATCATACGGTCTAGTCGTGTCTAGCATTGCACACCAAACATGGACGAACTGAAGAGGCCGGTTTCGGTTTCATCCACTGCAGCTAATTGCATACCAAACATGCAGCTAACTGAACTGCTGCTTCTTTTGCATACCAGTGTGTCTCGGCTACTATGTTGCAGAGCCGAAAAGGCTGCAAACTGCTGGATGTTTACGAACATGATGTGGGCAAATAAAGAGCAAATCCTTAGCCTCAGAATGTCTACCTTCATCAAAGAATGATTCAAAAACATGCTTATAAGCTGAAATAGAAGGATATTCTTTCACACTCAAGGCCATCAAGAACTCCCAAGCATTCTCCACTGTCCCAAATTTCGAAATATAATGAACAAAAGGTTCGGCAAAAGGTGGATAATTATGTTTCTTCATCAGACGAAGAAGGTCCAAAGCCTCTTCAAGTTTTCTCTCTCCTAGTAGCTTCTGAATTAGATTCTTATAAGTCGCTTGCCAAGGTCTCAATCGAGCCTTATTCACCAATTCAACGAGTAATTTATGTGCGCCTGCTGTTCTCTGCTGACTAAGGAAACCCTTTATTAACACGTCCAAGAGATCGGCATCAGCGTCAAAGTTCTTCTCCATCATCTTTGCAAAACAGAGCAATGCCTTATCAACCTCATTGCCCACACAATGCCCTTGTATTAGAATTGTCCAAGTCTTGATATCTGGTTTACATCCATGTTCTTCCATCATATCGAGCACCTCACATGCTTCTTCAAACCTCCTTGCTTTGCACAATCCGAATGTCAATTGACTGTAGGTAATATTATCGGGTTCATATCCTGCATTCTTCATGGCTTCCACAATCTTCTCCGCTTCATCAAACCTTCCAAGACTAGTCAACGACCGATGAATCCCATCATATAGAGTCTTTGAGAGGGAATGCCCTGCTGCCTCATATTTGTTTACAACCCTAAACACCAAATCAAGATCCGGAGGATGACATGTTGAAATACTACGCAGAAGCATACTACACTCTTTTACTGAGGGCTTAAATGGGCTGTCCATCATATGCTCGTATAGTTCCACAGCCTCCCTCATCATCTTATTCTTCTGAAATTGCCTCAAAACTTTTATATATGTATCAAGATCAATCTCAAAACCAGCACTTTTCATCTCTGTAACTATACTCCAGAACTCCCGGATCGATTCATCCCAACAAAGAACCCCTAAAATCCCATTATACGTAACAGCATTGTGCTCGAAACCCAAATTTTCACCAATCCACTTAAAAAAGCGAAAAGCATGCAAGTGGAATCCTATTCCTCGAAGCTCTTTCAAAACCCTCAAAACAAAATTATCTGAAACAGCAATTTTCATATCCTCTAATTTCTTCTCCACTTCTTCTCCCCATTCTGCACTTTTAACTACTTCAACCACCTCTTTTGCCAAATCATCCATAGCATTCTCTTTGATCATCCTTTCATAAAAATGTTTCAAAGCAGTGGCCTCATTCTCCATCTTTAAATTCCGAAAAATCCCAGAAATAGTCTTGTACGTTTCCTCATCAATATAATACCCTTTCTCTTTCATTTCTTTAATTGTGACCCAAAATTCCGTCAATAAATCCTTATTAGCATAAATTCTTAGCATCAAGCTATACATAGAAGAACTGGGTTCAAACCCATTTTTCTCGATAACCCATTTGAAAAATCTTGAAGCTTTTTCTGGGTCTTTGTCCAATTTCTTCAAAACGTACATAACAGCTTCATGGGTCAGAGTTAAATTTGATTTAGTCAACTCTTTTTCTAGTTCTTTAGACCAGTCAGTGGACAACAAAAGCTCTAAAATCGAATCAGGTTTTGATGAATAGAAGAGTTTTATATTGTGCGCATTGAGATTAATACTCTCAGTAATGGAAGTGTGGCTTTGTGTGAAAAGAGAGGGAGAGAAATGGGGGAAGCGGCGAATCACCTTAGTGTGGAATGAATGATTTCTGGAGAATTGAGTTGAGTACAGCGAGCGGCCGAGCCGAAGATGACTCAGTATTCTCTTTGCTTGATTCATGTCAGCTCTATGTTGGCTACAGCCTACCGCATATGCGCGAGCGAACAAGAAAAGGGTTCTCTCGAGGGTTTAGACGATTTTCAAATACGGGTTGAACAGACCCGAACCCGATTCAAAACCAATTTTTCTGTTTTTTTCGACGCAAGTTGAATTGCTCCGTTAATAAATTTCAAAAACCGAAATCAATTGAACCCCGTTTGTTTAAAAATATTACCGTTATCCATCACATTAAGTTATCAATTTTGAATTTCTATCTCTTGTGTGAGGTTCAATAACAACTATATTTTTCATTCTCATCATGGCGTCCCTTCCAATAGGGGGCACCATTTGTCCATTATGGACAACATTATGGAACCCCGTATGTACACCAAACATTACTCTTCTACGATAATGTTGCTCAAAAAGGGCTTAAGAGTGGAAGACTTTACCCCAATTTGGTGCACCTAAAAATTTGAATTAAATTTAAATCAACATAAATAATTAATTTTAATCACATTTAGCCACATAACTTTTCAACCCACATTCCACAATCTTTTATCAAGATTTAGTAATTGCTCGCTTGAGCCCCATTTCCCCAAAAAATCATTTTTTTGGAAACTCAATTTCAATCACATTCACCAATAAAATAATTTTACAAATAAATTGAAAACTCTTTTTCTTACTTTTTAACTATAGATTCTTAAAAAATCACTATTTAAAAATAAATTTTTTTCCCCAAAATGTTGCTCAAACTAGAGCTTAAAATGTGATTTTTATCTAAACCAAACATGAGCTTTATTTTGTAAAAATTGAAAAAAAATATGATAGTAAATGTTTTTCTTTTATTTTTTAAAAAATAAGACAGCTAAGAAAAGTAGCAAGTTGTTCAATTTGCATGCCAATTATCACCTAAATAACAGTTAATACAATTTATTGGAGATGCTCTAAAATCGACACCAAACTAGTTGAATAGACATTAACGTACTCAACTTTTATCACAATCCCATCATCAATTTTAACTCAACTAAAATTTACTCTCTAAAAAAATGAAACTCAATCGAAGACACACTATCAAGTTCAATAAATTCTCAACCTTCGTTGAGTCCGAAGAATTGACTCTATATCCATCCATTTTTTCACACAGCCAAATTTTGTATGTCGGTTTATTTATTTCTTACCAAGGCCAATTAGTCGGCATTAAACATTCTTGGACGATAAATTATCTGAAAATGCAAATCATTCAAAGCATATACAACCATGTCCAACAGCTTGGATAATTGAGCTTCCCGAAAATATGTAAAATACAAGTTATTGTGGGGATAAAATTGGTCGGGCTGAGCTGCCACGAACCTGAACACTCTACCTTCAACCACATGTCAGCACACAACACAACCCATTTTTCCAATGGTTGTATTACATGTACAAAATGATTTACGTACACATGATGTGATGATATATGACTACGTCAGAATTTGTTAAACTAAAAAAAAAAAAGACTTCGACATTCTCTTTTTGATACCTCATCTGTCTGGGTGTACACGTCAGAACTGGCATTACAATCAATAACTTGGCTTGAAATGAAAACAAGCAAAAATTCATTTGAAACATATGAACCAATCCATGAAACACAAAGTGCAGTAATTTTAAAGTTAGCCAGCTAATATATGCTTCTTAGCAACTAGTTAGCTGCATATGAAAAATAAATCGATCCTACACATTTCATAGACAATAATTGGAAACAGTAATTTTCTATGATACAATGAGTTCAAATGCAGAGTTAAATTACCATGCCTTCAAGGTAAATTCAACTTCTAGCATGATGAACAACATAGAGTTCTTCCAGCTATGTACAAAGAAATAGTTGGATGTCTTCTCCAATCATTATGGGATTCACCACAGGCCAACATTTTATTAAGCAGTCAGCATCAATGAAGTAAATGACCAAATGATATCTAGCAACAAATTGACAAATTCTAAAGCAATATTAGTACAAGCAACAAAATATACATTTCCAGGGAAGTAAAGTGCTGATGAATTTCAAGAACTGCAGGTAGTTCTCATTTAAAAGGCCACTAGCTGCTCAACATCATTAAAAGAAACAAATAAGTTTATTCATCTAATTCAGCGGGTGAAAATAAGCAAAAATAAAACAATGTTCAGACAGCTACATTGGCTCCATGAAAGTACAGCAAAAATGAGTTTAAGATAACAGCTTTTTTCTGAAGGCACCGTATCATTAAACTTGCAGTAGGAAATTCTCAATTATTTCAAGAAAGCCGAAAAATATATAACAATTCAGCTATTATATATATAAGTTACTCAAAAACCAATGAACAAAACGAAAGATACTTTCATTGAATTATGACAACAATTAACTTTAAACTGATACTCTAGTTCATAACAAAAGTTACCAAAGAAGTCCATATATGAAATTAAATTCAAGACTTTGCAGCCAAAGGAGAACTGATTTCACAAAATCATCGATATATCACCAAGTGAAGCATGGTAATTCCTGTTTTTCAGAGTTCACTCAACAATTTCCTGAATGACACCAGCACCGACTGTCTTTCCTCCCTCTCGGATAGCGAACCTCATCCCTTGCTCACAAGCAATTGGCATAATAAGCTCAACCACCATCTTCACTCTGTCACCGGGCATCACCATCTTCGATTCTTCATCCTTGTCATTCATGATCGTAGTCACCCTCCCTGTAACATCGGTTGTCCTCATGTAAAACTGTGGCCTGTACCCTGCAAAAAAGGGGGAATGCCTTCCACCCTCCTCCTTCTTCAACACGTACACAATGGCTGTAAACTTTGTGTGCGGAGTCATAGTCCCGGGCTTAGACAAAACCATCCCCCTCTGAATATCTACCTTTTGAATACCTCTCAACAACAACCCCACATTGTCCCCAGCCATCGCCTCGTCCAAAGTCTTTTGAAACATCTCAACACCAGTGACAGTAGTATTCCTAGTCTCTCTTAATCCGACAATATCCACTGTCTCCCCAATCCTAATCGTCCCTCTCTCTACCCTGCCGGTAGCCACTGTACCTCTACCTGTGATTGTAAAAACATCCTCAATAGCCATCAAGAATGGTAAATCGGTCTGCCTCTGAGGAATAGGAATATATTCATCAACAGAATCCATCAATGCATAAATTTTATCAACCCATTCGTTTTCACCCCTTTTGATCCCCGGATTCGCCATTAATGCCTCTAAAGCTAGTAAAGCTGAGCCCGAAACAATTGGAATGTCATCACCGGGAAATTCATATGAAGACAACAATTCCCTTACCTCAAGTTCAACCAATTGAAGCAGCTCTTCATCATCAACCTGGTCTTGCTTGTTCAAGAAAACCACCATATTCGGCACCCCAACTTGTTTAGCGAGCAGAATGTGTTCTTTGGTCTGGGGCATAGGCCCATCCGCCCCTGAAACCACCAAAATAGCACCATCCATTTGTGCAGCACCAGTAATCATGTTCTTAACATAATCAGCATGTCCAGGACAATCCACGTGAGCGTAGTGGCGGTTCTCAGTCTCGTATTCCACAGTGGCAGTATTAATGGTAATACCACGGGCGCGTTCTTCTGGGGCGGCATCAATTTCATCGTACTTTTTAGGGGCGGAGCCTCCAAGGGAGGCCAAGGCCATAGTCAGAGCAGCAGTAAGAGTGGTCTTTCCATGGTCGACATGGCCAATGGTTCCAATATTGACATGCGGTTTCTTCCGCTCGAATTTTCCCCTAGCGGCCCTGACAGTAAATCGTCGGTGGAACTGATGGGCGGTGGCGGCGGGATTGACAAAAAGGGTAGATAAAGGAGGAGTAAATGAAGAGGAAAATACAACTTTTGTGGGTTTTGAAGAACTGGGTGTAAGGGAGGGACTAGAGGAAGAAGCCGGGGTGTAAGCGTATGCAAGTCTTGTAGATGCAGCTGCTGTGGCTGAAATTGTAGCCATAGGTGACTGGTTATTTTGAGGAATCGAAGATCAAAAACGGAGTTCGTAGATGAGTAAGAGAGGGAGTGTGTGTGGTGAGTGGGAGGGATAACTCTACGAGAAGAGAAGAGGGCCTCAAATGGGTTCTATCCATTTCTACCAGAGGTATATTGCGGCCCATGGGAGCATGGGGTTTCTGTGCTGTTGAAGTTATGTGATGCCACGTGTATCATTAGGGCAACAGAATTTGGACTCTAGTCGCTTAAATAGTATAATTTATATTTTATTTTTAATTCATCACTTGACTCTGTTTCTATTTTTCTTCCATTCTTTTAAAATTATGTTTTTACATATTCATTATTAAGCATATTTTTTATACAATAAAATATTATACAAGTAAATCTAAAATTTGTCTCTACCTTTTAATCACATTCTCCAAAAATTCATTATTCAAAACAATATTTTCCCCCCCAAAAAAAAAAAAAAGAAAGAAAGACCACCAAACCATAGCTCCATATTGGTTAATTTGACTAATATAAAAAGTATTAATTTTATTGCCTCCAATGTGACACTCCTGTTTATGCCCCTGTCATTGAGTCGGGGCATAAAGTAGGGTTCAAAATGCAATCCCTAAAAGGTTTCGGGCTTGGTTGGGAGGAATTTTTTTGTCTTTTATTATTCACGAGTTTCACTCTTATGTGAGTATCTGTCAACAAGAGTGACATTTTCCTTCTGACAAAGAAGTTTAATTGCAAAAAATAAATCTCCGTTTTGGCCTCGTTTGGATCAATAGTATTGACGTTAATATAGATGGTAATATTAGCCAATAATGTTGTTTTCTTCTTCTAGCCAGTATCAACAAGTTGCGTCTTGATTTAGTCTCGACCTTCTCTCGGTACATGCTCAAGTTGTCGAGCTTTAGTATTTTCTCATCTTTAACTGATTTTTTCAAGTCTTACCGTCATGTCATTGACCATTAGGAAATGGAAATAATACAATCGGGCAATAGTGTCCCATACGCTCTTGGGAAGTACAAAAGCTTTAGCTTCTCTTGACAAAGACAACCTTCTGTCCGTGTTCAAATTCAAGAGCTCTACTTCTGCTCACTTATGTTTGAATTATCGTGCTCAGCTATGATGTTATCGCCTTGACTTGACTAGAAACGAGGCGTTCGAAAAATAACAATATTACTGGGCAATAATTATCCCTGTTGTTAAATTCAAGTTTGCATTATGATACAACAGAGGACAGCTGTCAAGCCATCATTGGATCCAGCGTGTCATTACAAACTCATAAAATAAGTGAGAACACAACACAGCTCAAAGTCAGCAATTCCCAGCACAGATTAACCAAACACATTTAGAAATGGAAAGAAGGCCCAAAAAAAAAAAATTTAAAGCTTTATACACTTGTGTAAAATGGTTATACAACACAAACCATCCAGGCAACAAAGCAATTCATCTGACTTCTTAAACGAAGCAATCAGCCACTGGACTCATCTGACGGGAAACGGACTGCTTGTGTTTAGCTCGGGGAAACGGACTCGAAGGCTTGACCTTAACAAGCATTGCACTAGCTTCCCTGGCGTGCTTGTGTTTTAACTAGGCGAAACGTACTCAAAGGCTTGACCTTAACAAGCATTGCACTATCTTCCCTGGCACGTCTAAAGTCTGCTTAATTTTCAAGATCTTCTAAGATGATCCCTGGTGAAAAAAGGATGTCCAAGGGCCTCCCGAGCCGACAACCGTTCCAATGGGTCGTATCTAAGAAGCCCTTGTAATAGATGAATAAAATCTCCTGCTGAATGATCTACGTGCTGCATGATTAGGTTCTGAAGGCGGGGCAACTTTAGAACAGCTTTGATACTGTCTCTCGATGTTGCTCCTCCAGGCCAGTCGAGCCTACCTCTTCTAACGTATTTCTCAGCTTGTCGGCTGTAAGATAGAATAGAGATTAAGTAAACCTCCAAATAATCCTCAATCCGGATGGGAAGTAATGTGCTGATTTTGACATAATATCAAATTACGTAACCTCTCAAAGTAAAGTGAGAAAACGTAATGTATTCTAACATGTTTGCAAACAAAAGTTACTTAAATCAACTTTTGACATATCATGAGCTTAGCCAATATCCAAGCACTGCACAAGAACTTACTCGGCCTTCTTTAACATATGGTGAGGCAGTGGTCCAAGAACTTGCTCCATCATTGCAAGGTGCTCCAAATTCTCATGAGTTTGGAACAATGCTTCTCCCTGCACCATGGCAGGCAAAATCTGTTAATAATGCTAAAGTCGGATATAATCACTACATCGGCAGCCAGTCCCAAAATATACATTGAATAGGGGGATAATTAGATAGCATACCGAGCATAGCTCCACTAAAATACAACCAACACTCCATATGTCACACGGGTAACTCCAACCAAGTCCTGTGATGGTAACAATCAAATAAATTAATTTGAACCTATATAATCTAATATTAGGAGCATGTAACGAAAACCAACACATCTTAGTTCATGAATTTTCACCTAGGATGACTTCAGGTGCACGGTAATGCCTAGTGGATACAATGTAGCTCTGATCTTTTCTTTCATAAGTCGTACTACCAAAATCAATCACTTTGATAGCGCTTGATTTGGGGATTCTTTTATAGTAAGAGGCATCCTTTGGAGACCTTGAAGAACCCTAAAAGCAATAAAAATGTATCAAGTCAGCAGTGGGCATATAGAGCATACAAACAAATAAAAGCAATACCCTGATTAAACGGTAGGGCCAGAGGAACAAAACAAGACCATCAGCAAATAAGCATCAGAAGCTCAAAAATTACACAATTCCATCTTCCAATGTAGCTTGTGTATTAAAACGTGAAGTTGTTACAGAAGGACAAAAATAATAATTAAAAAAAAAAAATTTACCTTGTAATCAGGAACTTTTATGTATTCTGGGGAGACAAGAAGAATATTCTCAGGCTTCAAATCGGTATGGATGAGGTGCAAATCATGCATGACTGCAAAATATTTGGAGCAAAAATTAATGCTAATGGGGTACCAAGCAATTATAAATTACCGTACTGTAGATTATGACTAAGGAGATACCAATTTCATATTACTTTATAAAAGCCCCCAATTTTTTTTTTAAAGGAATTTACATCCACATTGATGTTCTGTAGTATTAAAGACGTTGCATTTCAAACGTGTATTATGGATGAAGAGAACTATTACACACATGCTATACATTCCAACAGTTGTCTGCCAATCTCACGGACAAGGTCAATGGGAAATGAGCGGTAATTGTTTTTCCGTAGAAAATCATATAAGCTTGGTCCAAGCTTCTCAAAGACCTGTTAAGACCATTTAAATTCATCCACGATCTCAACCTTAAAAAATATTTAGTTGGGGAAATTAATCCACCGAAATTATTGATCATATACTTACAATACATATATGGTTACGATGGTCAAACCAGTTCCGTATTTGTACACAACTGCAGAGAATAAACCAGTTCAACAACTGACGGTTTCAAAAGCCATAGAAGTGGGGCATAAAATACAAGTTTGAAGGAAAATTTACTCACCGATTGCCACCTTTATCATGTCTTCCAAGTTGTTGGAGCACTTCCACTTCAATCATGGCTGCATCACGATACTTCTTAATTCCGCGAACGATTTTGATGGCCACCATTTCTTCTTTTTCACGATCCCAGCACTCCAAGACCTGACCAAAAGTGCCTGCATGCAACATTCCAGTTTAGGAAACAGCAGAACAGAGGCCACACTCCTGACACAAGCAGGATTCTCTACTTTCAGTATTAGAGATTCACCTTCGCCCATCTTGCTGTGTATTTTATCTGCAAATATATAACAGAATGCAACATAAGAGAAAGTGATAAGACATTGAAAAAAACTATATATTAAACAAGGAGCCCACTAATGGTCCAATGTTTCAAAAACAAGGTCATTTCAAGTTCTCAATCATCAGAAGAAGAAAAATCTCCTTCAAAAACTTCATGATAAGCTGAAGACTTAAATCATATCAGATGAAAAAATTGTTGCACCGGCAAGCTGAACTTATTTTCCATAATGTTTTAAGTAATTCATTCCATGCGTATATTAAAACTAAAACAAGTTAAAAATTAATGGGTCACCGAAAGGTAAAAATGAGATAGTAGTTGAAAAGGAAAATTCGCATATAAAATTGAGAGAAATACATCAACATAATCTATATGAATACATATTCAAACAATAGCAGTAAACTGTTTCGATGATAGTAAAAGGTAGTTACAGCGAGAAGTTAAATTTTCTCCAAGCTCAAATATATAATGGCCATCTTTGTCATCTTCTCGCCTCGGTGGAGAACCATTTCGAGCCAAGCCCTTAACAAACAGAGAACTAGTGTACTCTGTGCTTGAAGGTGCATAGCTTGTCACATTTCCAATCTCTTGTCCACAAAAGAATCCTAGCTGAGCCTACACACATGCATCCATTCATGTTTTTTAAATATCAAATATCATTAATTTAGTTTACCTCCTTGACACCACCTTCCATACCCTTCCAAACACACTTCGTTCATTGCATTGAGAACAACACCAAAACGAGGTTATCATGAAATAGATCACACGTGCATAGAATTAAATATAAAAACAAAGAAAACCACACACTTGAACATAGTGAGAAAGAACTTGTCCAAAAAAACAAACATAACAAAGCCCAAAGAAAAGCTCTGCCATAAGAAGCTATAAAACAGCCAATATCATGTAAACAAACCATTTACATGTATAACTATTTGCATAAATTTATTTTGAAAGACCTGATCTGGGTATAAACAAAGTAATAAACAGATGTACATGCAGAAATTAGAAATGATTAAAACTATGTAGCCATGAAAATAAGTTGCCCAAAAAACAAGTAGCTGAAACCAAAATAAAATTTTGTCCATGAATCCGACAATTGTGAACCTATATAAGTTCTATCATAAGACACGGAGATGACTATACAACTTAACAGGTCTAACAGATGATGTGAAACCCGTCATACAAATAAATTTAGAAAAATCACATATCTGACCAATTGAATTCCTCTTTACATATCAACAATCAGACCTAATAGATCTAATAGATTATGCAAAACACGTCGTGATATTATACACATAAAATAAACAGATCTAATTAATTGCTTTTCAATTTACATATAGACAAATACAACGCAAAATTTTCAAAATTCATCATACCTGACCGAATAAAATTCATTTTTTCATCAGATCTACAAAAAATAAATCTAAAAAATTAAAGATCAGATCTTTAATACCTTAGGGGCCTCAGGTCCAACATCCCAGCCCAACCGCGGCCTCTTCCTCGGCCGCCAGTCCATTGTCAACTCCGTCACGCGCTCCATCTCCATTAGAGAGTCTGAAAATTTTAGATAGAGAATATTGTTTGCAGTTGAATGAGATAACGTGCGTTGCGATGAGAACAATAAAGGATTTTGCCATGGGTATCCAGACCCTTCTCACAAGAGTGGGGCCCACGAAGCAAGGCCCGCAATAAAAATTGTTATCAGTGAAGAATCGGTTGAACGCCTAAGGCAATATCTGACCGTACACGTGGATGCTTATTTTATTTTATTATTATTTTTTTTTTTAGCCCTTGGCTTTGTTTGAGATTCTCCAAAGCTTTTGAGAAAGAGTAAATTGCAATGGCGTTCCTAAACTTTGGACAAATTGAGCACTCGAGAATATAAATATTTGATACCGGACACTCCTATTCCATTTTTTTTTTATTCTTTCTTATGTAAAAATTAAAATAGAGTTCCTTTTTTTCTTTCTTACTTAGAATATGATTTATTCTGTTTAAAATTACTAGTCAGCTCTAGTTAATAACTTATTAAAGTTTTTAATCTATCTATTCTAATAGTCAATGAGTAAAATGTAAGTAATTAATTATCAAATTAAGGGGGAATCACACATCAAGCGGGGAAGTCGGCTGGCAAAACTGTGGATAATCGCAACTTGACGAGGAAATGACCTTTGAAACGCCGAGTTTGATATTTCTATGTGAATATTCCCCATTTATGCCCAAGAAGATTCTTAACAATAGAACTAGTAGAGATGGCAACCCGTGCCTCCCCGCCCCACCCCGAATGGGGCAAAAAAAATCCTCGCCGACGGGTTGGCGGGGCGGGGATTGCCGCCCCGCCTCGGGTTGCGGGGCGAGGATGCCACCCCCCCCCGAACCCGCCCCAGTAAAAAAAAATT